>JAJONR010003082.1:0-76536 GCA_029582245.1 Solanum etuberosum | reverse complement strand
AATATTAAAAAATATAATGAACGTAACTAACGACATGTGAAAAATGCAATTTAGCAGAAATAACGATTTAATCAAAATGAACAAATATTTGAACGTAGTCAACCGGCTGTGACAAAAAATATGTAATTAAAATTAATTGATAAAAAATCCCCGAATTTTGACAAATAATGATAAATATCGATAAACTTATTTAAAATTATAAAAAATGTATTTTGAACTATTAAATAAATAAAACTTAAAAATTACGAATTTTGAAAATGTTAGGCCAAAATTGGGTGTCAACACAATTATTTTAAAATATAAAAAGAACTAGTAAATATAGTAGAAATATTTGTGTAATTAGATAGTTTGTCACAAGAAAAAAAAAACCTTTCTTTTTAATGTTTTCACAAAGTTTCTCATAGTCAATTGAAGCTACTTACATATTTAATCCAAACAATCCAACTTTTCACTCAATATCAATGTAACAAAAATATTACTCCTATTAGGAATTTTCTCTTCTTTTTTTTTCTGTTTTTAGGTATAGATGGTGACTTGAAGAGGCAAATTGAATGGGAGTAAAGATGTAGACAAATAAAGAGAAATAAATTGGAAGCCGTAGTAATAATAAATACTCTTTACTTATATATTGTCGATCTATATGATGTTAGAGAGGAATTAAGTTGCTGCAGCTCCTATATTTAAATGTTAGCTTTTAGGAGGCAATAGAGCTGGAGTCTAGTGTTTGGTGAACTTCTTTGCCAACATATGTATTTATTACTCCCTTCATTTCATCATAATAATAGGTTCGGATCTAAAGTGGTGGGAGCAAATTCTCGAGAATTTAGTAAAAAAAATAATTCCTTAGTTATTGGCAATAGAAATGAAACTTGCTTTGATGTCGTTGTTAGTGAGAGTTCAATTTCTATTCGGCACATATAATAAAGTCTCATTTGAAAAAGATTTAAATTATCATCTGGACTCGAGAGTCATAAATTTCAAATTTTGAATGATTAGTTTTTATTTGTGTTTAAAATAATTGTGTTTCACATAATCAAGAAGGTTTTTTTTTTTTTTTATGAATTCATTAACTCTATTTAAATGAGTGGATTTTTATGTAATGTATATTAAGTAGGTATACTATCGCTGCACCTCAAATTATTTGTCATATTTCTCCGTTAGTACTAAGGATAAAATGAAAAATAATACTCTATTAATTAATTTTATCTTGACCTTCTAAAATAAAAAATAATTTAAAATAACTATTTTTAAAATTTACAAGACATGACTAAGCTAGAAACACCACTAGGCACTAATATGAAACATAGAAATCTCTTGTGTTTTCTCTAATGTTTGGCGAGAAATTAATACTCCCTTGTTTTCATCTTAAAGGCTACGCTGAAGTTTGAACAATCACTCTGTAGACCATTAAACTTGGTTGTTGTATAGTAATTATTTTATAATGTATTCATGTATTGTATTGATTATATCGTATTGTATTATATTTTGATAAATATGATTATCATTTTTTATCGTTGCATAATATCACATATCAACCATTTTAAAGATAAATCTAAATGAAAGTAGAGGAAGAGATAAAGCTACCGTAAAAAGGTAAAGTAGTAGATGAAATATGAACATTAAATTTAATAAATAAAGACAAATAATAAGAAGAAATTTAAAAAAAAATTAATAATGGCGATCACACCAAATCAATTGTTTCATGAAATGAAACTTTTCGTCGTTAAATTTTAATGTAGTAACGATCAAAATAAATATTATATTTAAACCAACAATATAATACAATAACTAATAATTCATTTTCTTGAAAATGTTTTCTCGAAAAAAAATGTAGTTTAAGTTAGTGAGTTATAATATCAGGCTATTAGAAAATTGGATCATAGTATTAAAGATTTGTGATACTGTCTAAGCATTAGTTGGAGTGGTAATATTAAGTTAAGGAATTGAGATTGGCGTGAATAAAATGGCTTCTACCACATAAGTTGGGTTTCATTAATTCTTAACTATATCAGTTTTCGGGTTCGAGCACTTAAGAATGAAAAAAATCTAGTTGGAAGAGTCCCCCTCCAAAATGGATTTGAAATGAGCAAATTCAAATTTAATCAAGCCCCAATATAAATATCGAACTTCAAGTGAAAAAACCCAAAGAATCCACTTACGTATCTTTCCAATTTAGAAGAGGAAAAATTAACTCAAGTGTGTATATAATAACATAAAAGATAATACAATAAATTATGATTATATAGTGTGTTCGTCCTATAATTCCAACATGACGTAGAGTCATATACAGTAAAATCTCACTAAATCAATATTTGATTAATTAATAACTTCTCTAAGATAATATTTTCCTCTGATCCCGACTTGGGACAATGGAAAAAATCTCAAATTTCGATAAGATAATATATTTTCAGAAAATCTCTATATAAATATATGGTCTCATTAATGTTATCAGTGGCATAGCTACAGCCAGGGTGTCCAATTGGACACCCTTTGTCGGAAAATTACGTGTCGAAAAATTACGTTGTATATATATGTCAAATTCTACATTTAAATTATATATATTTAAAGTTGGACACACTTGACAAAAACTATGCCTTTGGGTATTGTCAAATTCTCTAAATGAAAATTGTGTTGTATATATATGTCAAATCCTCTAACTTTTCTTGTTGTATCCAAAAATTTTGATATTGTCTTTTCAAACTGCACCATAAAATTGTGAAGAGTTTTAAATGTGATAAGTGTTTCCTTACACATAACTGGTTCCAAATGTATTGTATCATCTTCAACTTTATCATCAAAATTATTGTTTTCAATGGTATCCATAATTTCTTCTAAGCTCTGGACCTCTAAACATGTATCATTTCACCCATCCAACAGGTTATTGACTCCATTTTATTGCGGTAATCGAAATCATTAGTAATGACCTCATATTCATGAATGACGTTTTCACAAGTGGGTTTATTTAAATTCTTTGAGATTTCATCCCCGAATGAATTTTGCGGTGTCGAAACACCCTTTAAATTAATAAATATTAATTTTCGATTAAATAATATCTTTATAAAATAATAATATTTCATGGTCTCACCTATATTAATTTAGTGAGGTTTTACGGTATAGTTATATACTAATGATGAGATGTTATCCAAAATAACATCAATTGTCTTTTAAGGTACATTTTTTCGAAGAAAATTAAGGTACATAAAAATGCTTTTTCACTTTTCAGACCAGAATTTACTACTAGCTAGTAGCCTAGTACTATTTATTTTCTTTTCTTTGTAAAAAGAAACTTGAGATAAATTTTTTATCTTTTCATAATTTGTACACAACTATTATTACAGTCAGATTTTATGTAACATATGTTAAAAGTTTTTGGTTAACATTAATATATATCAACAATTTTGTACACAACTATTATTACTAGCTAGGTTTATACCATTTCTCAGTATTTAGAGATAAATGTTACTCCTACTTTTATTTAACACATAAATTAAGTAATATTGAAAGACCTCTTAATTTTAAAGTTCAAACCATGAAAACTTAAAACATTTCAAAATAAATATTTTGACGATGATGGTATTGATTTCTCCCTATAAAATTCTGTTACCATTATTAAACCAATAAAAACCATGCATGAAATCTTTTTAATTGGAGCTTTTAAGGCCATTTATAATTCTTCAAAATTAAAGCTATTAAAATACACATCACTTATGAATTATGATCAACCTTTCTTTAATACAAACAAATCATTTGCATAACAAAATGATTTTATTGGCTATTATTACAAAGATCTACTAGATATTTAAGTTACAATTCTCTCTTAAAATCTTCTTCTTAATTGTATATGAGTGAGTTAATTAATTTATATGATTAATTGTATTTGAATTCTTCAAACCCCAATTTCTTTTTTATTCTTTGTAGTTTGACCATTTTTAAATATAAATTAAAAGAAAACACTATAAGAAAAAGTCTCACTCAAAGATACCATGCTTTTTGACTTTCTAAGAATTAGGACATTTTCATTCTTGAAATGTCAATATAAATAGTTGGAACATTATATGAAAGTGACATATATTTTGCCATTTAATCTCTAATCTCGCCGGAAAAATCACGTCAAAATGCTAGCATTAACTCTCTCGGGGTCCGGGGGGGACGTAACGAAATATTTTATAGATATACTCGAAATTTATACCAAATCAAGTAATTTAACGTTAGTAAGAATTTAATTTCATTTTTATTTTCCAACTAGAATACATAAGGACCGTAAGTGACAAAAGTTATATATATGTACATAAGATCATGTGTCTTACTGTCTAATGTATAACATTGAGTGCAAAATAAAAAAAAAATCCACATGCATGCATGCACCTCCAAGAAAAATTAAGATTAATGACATTGTTTAATTTGGTGTTGTTTAAGGACCTTGTAGTGCTAATTTTTATTATTTTTTAACTTCAAAATAACCCGCGCAACTGTTATAATTTGTGTCATAGTCTCTGCGCTTTGATTTATGTAAAGTGTGAAAGTAAATTCTTAGTCCATCAGTCTATTCAAGGTTGGGACTTATAATTTATGACATTAGTCATAAAATGTAATGTATAATAAATATAAAAAGGTCATAAAAGAATACTCATTAAACAGGGTTAATATTCTATATCTCGTGTGTTCATTTCTTTTGTATTAAATATACGATACTAAGCCAACTATATCATTTGGTGAAAAATTAAGAAAATGTATGAAGTTTTCTTAGATTTTTTTATTTTTTTAAAAATGGAATGGAGAAATGTTCAAATTTGGGCCGTTCGCCACCCGTAAAATATTGGTATCTGGTAAAGCTTGCAGTTGGAATTTTAATAAAGTCACACATAATTTTGCTTATTGACCAAGTCAGCCTGGTACTTTGGGTTTGTGGGTGGGGGGTGGGGTAGTTACTTATTTTTGAGAAACAATATTCTTCTAAATACAATTATATGTAATTTATTTAAGAAAATACTATGATATGCTGAGTAACTGTTTGCGGCTGGTAAGCGATGGGGGAGGACTGACAATGAATTTGAAATGTTAATTATGAAACTTGTTTTTCCTACTTTCAATATTTTCCTAATTTTCTAAAGAATTTATTTTCATAAAAAAAAAAAATTGACCAATTAAACACGAAAAATTGAACTCCATACCAAATACACCCTAACGTAGTTCCTTAACCCTTTGTTTCTACAATGTTATCGAGAAAATTAAAAATAATACTCCTTTCACATGAGCAGAGCTATAAGCTTGTTTATGAATTCAGTAAAATTTAGCAATTTAAATTTAAATTTTGTATTTGTATATAAAAAAATTCACCTAATTAATATATATAAATATTTTTAAAAAAATTTAATAAATTAATTTTTCTAAAATATAAAACTCGTGAAGTCAAAATTCTAACTTCATTTTTGCTACTTTGTAGTCCACTTATAACTTATATATTCTCTAAATGTTTTTGTGTGCTACTTAAGAAAGATACTAAATATTTTTAAGTATAATATAGTATTTACTAAGACTATTTTTTTCCCCTTAAACGTCTCACTTTTCACTAATTATAGTAGTAAATAAAGGGTGAATTTGAAAAACCGATAAAGAGTATCTTTTTTTTAAAAGAACGTCAAATATTAAACAATTTTATTTGACTAATTAACACGACTAATATATATTTGGAAGAGGAAGTAGTGTGCTGACAAATTATAATAACACTAACCAATACTAATAAAGGTTGTGAATTTGTGATAGAGTGGTAAGTACTCCCTCATCCTTAGTCAAGAGGTCTCAGATTCAAGTCTCATTAGGTACGGAGTCGTCTAGGGAGCGTTTTACCCCCAATGTGGGACTTCCTAAATCCGAATTTAGTCAGGCTCCAATGTGAATACCTTACGCCGAGCGGGAAACAAAGAAAAGATTAACCAATAAAATGGCTAAGGGATGTTTTCTTCTGTGTTTTTTTTTTCTATCTATTTTCTTCAAGAGACATTTGAACTCTTTTAGTGGGGTGGATTTAAAAATTAAAATTCTTCGATTTTTGAGAATTAAGAATTACAAAGTTTTATATTTATAAATAAATAATTCTCTTTAATAAAATATATAATTTGAATTAAACTTACTAAATTCTATCGTATTCACTATAGTTAAAGTGACTATTGTCATTTGAATTATCTTTTTTTCGAATGGAACCGCAAGAAAGGTGGAGGATAAAAGTTGGCAAAGCCCAAGCCTACAATATAAATATTTTATGAAGCGAAAATAAAATTTAATTATCGAGCATAATTCAATTCATTCAATTTTTATTTGGATTAAAAAATTTATTTGTTTTCTTATAATTCATTTAAATATTTTATAATTTTGTATTATATATTATGACTATTAACTATATATGACATAACAAATAAAAAATATATTTTTAAAAATATTTACACAAAAAGTTTTTATCATCCATCTTTAAATTGAGATATAAACTTCATCAACTAACTATTAATTCATCCGTATATATTATTATCATTCAATTTAACCATTACTAAATCTAATTTTTAAAAATAGATCTCTAAACAATACTACAACAAAAATAATTTTTAGCATAAATAAATATACAGATTAACAAAGACTACTAAACCTTAGCAGATATTAGTTAATTCTCATTAGATCCAATATCGCTATAGATTTTAACTGCATTTACAAAAAATGCTAAAATGTAATTGTCACTAGTAATTAAATGTGATACCTATATTAAAATAAGAAGTCCACATCAACAAAAGCAAATGAGAGATAGTGTGTATATAAGTAAACAAGTTTTATACATTAATGACACGATTTTAGGCCCAGAACAAATAATATCACTGACGGACTGAATAATTATACGTATTTAGGGACATTTACGAAGAGCGCTTTTGTATTGGTATTTTTATTATGATTCTCCAAAAAATGTGTTTTTTTGTGTTCCCTCCCTCCTATAGCCTATTGCTATGCAATTCCTTTCTCCCACATTTTCCAATCCCCCTTCATTAATTACTTCCCACCTTCCCCTCTCTCTCTATTTTCTCTCCATCCGTTTCTCATTTTCTAATTTTCTCCACCAAATCCTCTTTCTCGATTCATGCTCATTATATTTCATATTTATTATTTTTATATATATGTCTGATTTTTCGTCCGTTACGTTAATTTTCTTACAACATCAACCATAATTCTTGCCTTGTACTATGCTATTCATTTTTATCTTTATAACATCATCCATTCTTCTTATAACTTCCCAATATTATTATCATTACATTACAATTACAACAACTATTTAATTTACTCAAAAATCATGTATATGTACACGTGATTAATTATCATTCAATTATTTTTTCCTTGTCCAAATTTATATATAGAGAGAAATTAATTAAAGAGATCAATGGAATACGGCACCGGAGGTGGAGGTGGTGGTGGTGGAGCTTCGTCAAGTGGCGGTGACGCCACAGATGCTCACCGGAAGAAGAAACGTTTCCATCGACATACAGCTCATCAAATTCAAAGCCTCGAATCGTAAGAAATATATAAAGTACTTCCTTTGAGTATTATTAATTATAAAAGGAATAATGATAATAATGATTTTTTTAACTTATATATACTTTAGCTAGTCATGTGTAAAAAAATTCGTATGTTTTAACTAGTTGTAGCTAGTAATATGTCTTATTTTTTTCAATTTTCTAATTCCTAGGAGTTTAGCTGAATCGAGTAGTTTTTGCTTAAACCTAGAGTATTTGTGTTAAGAAATTTTAAATTCAATATGTCATATATGTGAATCCAATTGTTGGCGTATTTCTAAAATTCAGAATCTATAAAGATAGAAATTTTAGATAGTAATGTCAAAATATAGTACTAATATTTTGGTGTTTATACATTGTAGTGTGTTCAAGGAATGTCCGCATCCAGACGAGAAAATTAGATTGCAGTTGAGTAGAGATTTGGGTTTGGCTCCTCGTCAAATAAAGTTTTGGTTCCAAAATAGGAGGACTCAATTGAAGGTTTTTTTTTTTTCATTTGTTTTGTTTAAAATTAAGTACTCCACTATTTTCGTGTGTTAGTTTGATGGAGTAATAAACATGAAGTTCTTGATTGTAGAGTCAACATGAGAGAGCAGATAATAGTGCACTTCGATCAGAAAATGATAGAATTCGATGTGAAAACATCGCGATAAGGG
This sequence comes from Solanum etuberosum, assembly GCA_029582245.1. Taxonomy (NCBI): domain Eukaryota; kingdom Viridiplantae; phylum Streptophyta; class Magnoliopsida; order Solanales; family Solanaceae; genus Solanum; species Solanum etuberosum. The sequence goes on along the minus strand of JAJONR010003082.1, from coordinate 68,333 downwards.
AAGCAATCAAGAATGTGATATGTCCATCTTGTGGAGGTCCTCCAGTTACTGAAGACACTTATTTTGATGAACAAAAATTGAGAATGGAGAATTTGCAACTAAAAGAAGAGGTCTATATCAATTCTTGTTCGTATTCGTTTATTTCTCTGTTTCTTTATGTTTATTTCCTTTTCTTGGCATATGTAGCTTGACAAAATTTCAAGCATTGCTGCAAAGTATATGGGGAGGCCTATTTCGCAACTTCCACCAGTGCAACCTGTTCATTTGTCCTCACTTAACTTAATGTCCATGCCTAATTTTGGACTCACTGGTCCTTCACTTGATCTTGATCTTCTCTCTGGAAGTTCGAGTACTTTTCCAAATTTACCATGTCCTACATTGAACATATCAGACATGGATAAGTCCCTTATGGCTGACATTGCTGGCAATGCCATGGAGGAACTGATTAGGCTTTTACAAACTAACAAACCTTTGTGGACAAAGTCCACAACTGATGGCAGAGATGTACTTGACATCGATAACTATGACCAGATTTTTCCAAAGGCTAACAGTTCGTTGAAAAATCCAAATGTTCGTGTTGAGGCTTCCAGGCAACCAGGTGTTGTGATCATGAATGGTTTGGCCTTAGTCGACATGTTCATGGATGTGGTTAGTTTATCTTCTCACTCACATTGTCTTTATTTTAGCTTTTGAATAACCTGATAGTGAAAAGTTTGATCTGTTCTCGTAATTTTGTAGAACAAATGGGTGGAATTCTTTCCTACAATTGTTTCAAAGGCAAGAACACTTGAAGTAATATCATGTGGCATGATGGGCAGTCGGAGTAGTACGTTACAATTGGTAAAGAAATGTAGTATTAACTTCATTTTTTCCTTGAAGTTATATTCATAGTGTTGTAGAGGCTGAAATTAGTCCTGCTTCTTGCAGATGTATGAAGAACAGCAAGTGCTTTCGCCATTAGTCCCAACACGACAATTGTACTTCCTACGGTTTTGCCAGCAGATTGAGACGGGCTCGTGGGCAATTGTTGATGTTTCCTATGATATTACTCAGGAAAATATGTATCCTCCCTCTTCTTGCAAGGTTCATAAGCTCCCATCTGGATGCTTGATACAAGACATGCCCAATGGTTATTCCAAGGTTGTCGAAATGGCTCTAATAAGCTCGATAATACCACATTAGTAGTAGTACTATATCTAATTTGTTAATTCTATTGTGGTATAGGTAACTTGGTTGGAACATGTTGAAGTGGAAGAGAAAGGTTCAATTCATAGGCTATATAGAGATCTTATATATAGAGGTATGGCATTTGGAGCAGAGAGATGGCTTGGTTCTCTTCAGAGATTGTGTGAGAGATATGCTTGTTTAATGGTTAGCGGCAACTCTTCTCGTGAACTTGGAGGAGGTATTCTCAATGGGACATACGTTTTTTCACTAATTAATACTGTTGCATCAGCTACCCTCCTCTTATATTTGAGCTTGAGACTAACTATACTTGCAAATATAAGTGCTTAAATACTTGATTTGCTTGAAACTAATTCGCGTGTGATGCAATGGTGGCAGTGATTCCGTCACCAGAAGGGAAGAAAAGCATGATGAAAGTGGCTCAAAGAATGGTGAGCAATTTCTGTGCCAGCATAAATCCTTCTAATGGACACCAGTGGAACAACATTTCTACATTGGATGAATTTGAAGTTAGAGCCACTCTTCAAAAGTGCACTGATCCTGGCCAGCCCAATGGTGTAGTCATCAGTGCAGCTTCCACTATTTGGCTCCCAGTTCCTCCACAACATGTCTTCAATTTCCTTAGGGACGAAAGGACTCGACCTCAGGTGTGCATAAATTTACTAAGCTTCTAAAATTTCAATGGCGGCCATTTTTCGTTCATTTTGTAGTACATTATAGATTGTTTCTTCCCCCCTTTGGGACGGTGTGTATTCAATTTTTTTCTTTTGACACAGTGGGATGTTCTTTCCAACCAAAATCCAGTACAAGAGGTAGCTCACATTGCAAATGGCTCTCACCCAGGGAATTCTATTTCTGTGCTCAGGGTAAATTTCCATAATCCAATCATATACTCCCTCCGTTTCAATTTGTTTGTGCTGCATTCCGTTTTAGTTTGTTTCAATTTATGGTATTTAAAAGTTTTTTTTTACTTTCTTAAACTCCGTGTCAAATCAAAACCAGACAAACAAATTGAAACAAACGGAGTAGTGTATTTAACAAATAATGGAATGATTTTGATGACGAGGACAATGTTACATTGTTGCAGGCCTATAACACTAGCCAGAATAACATGCTGATACTTCAAGAAAGTTGCATAGACTCATCAGGTTCACTAGTAGTCTACAGTCCTGTTGATTTACAATCCATCAACATAGCAATGAGTGGTGAAGACACCACCTACATCCCTTTGCTCCCCTCAGGTTTCGCAATATCACCAGACGGACGAGGGTCCAACGAGGCATTATCCATGAATAATGGTAGTACCATGGGAGCAGGGGAAGGGGGGTCACTAGTGACAGTAGTGTTCCAGATATTGGTAAGCAGTTTGTCATCATCAGCCAAAATGAGCCCAGAATCAGTAAACACAGTTAATAACCTTATAGGCAACACTATCCACCAAATTAAAGCTGCCTTGAATTGCTCCACTTCCTGATACAAATTTTTGAATTTAATTCTGCTCCTGCTCCTGCTGCCTGCTTTAAATACACAGTACAGATGAGAAGTTGGATCATGAATTCAATGAGGAGAAAAAAGATCTTATTTGAAGTTAGTTGAGAATTATGAATGCTATGCTTCTTTTCTTTCATCAATATATAGTCCTGGAACTGACACAATGCCTTAATACATCCATATGCCCCCTGTCAAAAGCTTTATTACAAGTTTTAACAACTCATAGCTAGTTTCCCCCTTCTTCTTTTTTTTCGCTTTCGAAATTATGCCTAGTGCATTGGATTGGATCGTCCTTTTTATGTTGGGGAGTCAAGAACGAACCATACATGTTTTTTTTCTCTAGAATTTTTTTCTTTTGTTAGGAAGTGATCAATGACTTGAGTTTTATTCTATTCAGGCAAGAAATTTGTATGGTTCGGGTATTGACTTCTACACATGAATTTTTTTTCTTTCATTAATCTAACTATGATGTATCATTTTCTCTATATATATCAATATTTATGCAACATGTTTTTGCTTAGTAAATTAAAAAAATGTGCATGGACACCAAAATGTGGTCCAATGTGGTAGAAAAATGACAGCCAAGAGTGGGACCAAAACAATGACATGTTGAGAAAAATTTATTTGCTAACGTCAAAAAAGTCCTTAATTCTCACCTGTTCTAAATTAGTGTAATTTGTGGTCTGAATTTGTACTACATTACACCAAGATATAATATATAGAGATCTCTAATATATAATGTACAACACAATTTTATTTGTTTAGATTTTGTGCTAGATTATTATTCCCTCCCTTCTCCTCAAGCAATGTTAAAATAGTACTTAAGTATTTATTTTACGAAATTATTCTTATTAATAGTATTTTGAAAATCTAAATTTGAATACAAATATTTTCAATTTGCTAAAATAAACGAGCAAAAGAAATGATTATTTTTCAGTATATTTGACAAGTAAAAATAACAACGCAAGTATGTATTTGTAGTAGTGTGTGTGTTTCTTCCAAGGTTAGTCCTCTTTTAGGCCCAAATGATGTGGGATGGTATCCATTATTCTCATGTGTTACAATGCACAACTCCTTTATTCCTCTTCCTGTTTTTCTTCTTCTAATTTTGATGAAATGTTATTATGTTCCAAGTGAGAACACAAGTATCAATCAAAAACCTTGAATATGTGTGTAGCTTATTGATATTGAACTCTCTCTTAATAGGTATTAACTAGTTTTCGACTTTCATGCATGCATGCAGGAGTTGTACGCAATGTTCAAGAAGAATGAAGTTTTTCATGAAAAGTCATCAAATGACTCTATAAGAAGTCTCAAATATTGAGCTGAAAGTTTTCCTTTTGGCAGTCAGTTTTTGTTATAAGTCAGTTTGTATCTTAATATATTCAACATCCAAGAAAACAAAATACTAATTGTATTCTCTAAATTGATTTTTATCATCACACTGTTATCGTGAGCATGATTAATTGAAATAGTATATCCTAAAATTAAACCTTATATTTAATGAAGCACTTCCAACAAACAGTTGTCGTTGTACATAATTAATTGATGATTATTATATCCCTAAAACAAACTAGATGTTTAACGAATCCAAGCTTATACCACCACAATTGTTTGATCATAATTAGTAGTAGTAGTAGTAGTTTTTCAGTTGAAAATTGTGTGAACTCTTAGCTCCTTCCCACCTAACCACCATTAAATATTTTTGCGTAGATATGTAGAACATATTAATGTATACTATCTCAATTAGTCATGAACGAAGTGAGACAAGTATGATCCAATATTGTTAAGGGACGAGTTAATACTCCCCTTTGTCTATCTTTACTTATCCACTATACTAAAAAATAATTGTCCAATTTGAAAAATCAACAGATAATTTACCTTTTGTGTTTATTTACCCTTGGTAATAAATATTATTCAATATCTAATTATTACATTTACCAAAACATTAAATTTAATATATTCAAAAGGTAATATAGTAATAATACAATTACAAAAAAAATATAGTAATAATACCTCTATTATTTAGTGTTTCTTAAGGTGTATGTCAAGTCAGAACAACTATTATTAGACAACGGAAATAAATCATTCCTTTATTATATTAGCTCATTTTAACTAGCACAATTTAACACATCTAAAAGTTAAGCTTATTTGTGCTAAATAGTCCAAATTGACCCAAAAAAAATTATGTCACGTATAGAAGTATTTGACAAATAAGCAAATTATTATAAATAATGAAAATAAAATTCAATAAGAATTAAACAGATCGAATTATGAAACACCATTTATGCACCTATTTTGATTACCCATGTTGCTGTTAATATGCACTTAATTAGTGCGCCAAAATTTGATACAGAAACTTCCATATAGAAGAATCAAAATTCAAAAGCATTATTAGTACTAGTAATTATTGGCCCTACAAGAATAATTTAATCCATATTTTAATAAAAATGATTAACATTTTTATTGCTTTCACCCCGCGACAACATTTTCTATTTTAAGAAGAATATACTTATATTGACGTATTTATCAACCCATTAATGACAAAATTATTGCATTACAGAACAAAAGTGTAACTGAAATAACTTTGATAGCATATTCCTCTTAATTCCCTAATTGTTTAAATTAAGCAGTACTATTCTTTTTAATTATTTTTTTGAATTATTAATGTTGTATGAAATAATGAACACGTCTAACTTTAGTCATGAAACAGAGTTCATTACAAATATAATCCGTTTTTTAAAGTCTAAAAACAATTCCATAACGAACTTATGTTTAATTTTAGCCAAATAATTTTATTGTGTTTAAAAGCTTAAGCAACTCCAAATGAGTAAAAGGAATGATTTATATATTATCAACTAATTGAATAAAGAATTGATGATAAATAATTAAATAAATAAAAGAGTATTTACTCCGTAAAAAGATTAGGATGATGATTTTTTTAAAGGCAAAATGGTATGATTGGACCCTTATACTTGTATGAGTTTGTATTCTGGACTCTTTTACTTAACTTTTTGTCAACTGAACCTTTAAACTCAATTAAAATGAGACTTTTAAACCCCTTCAATTATGTGTGTACCTCACTCTCCCTTATATTAATGACATGTCATATCCATGTTATATATTAATGCCAAGTCATTATTATTTTTATAACTATTTTAATTACTAACCAAAAAGAGAAGTTAAAATTAAAGAAAAAATAGTAATAAGTTTTCTATTTAAAAAAATAATATTAAAATTGTTATTTCTCTCCCATTTCCCCACCTTCCCAAACCCAGAACCACTGTTAACCTCAATTCACCATCTCTACATATATTCCCTTAAGTTTTTTCTTCTTCGAGATTCAACTATGAAGCTCAAAGTCACAAGGAGAGGATTTTCACATTATTTATTGATCAACCTATATGATATTACATCTTGATAATTGGCAGTAACTAACTAATTAGAACTGGTTACATTTTTTGAATCTGAGATCTTGTGGCAAATTTTTGGGGCTTCCTCGAAGAAGAAGAAGAAGAAGAAGAAGAAGAGCACACGTATTAAAAAACAAAGCTCAACGCATAATTTTTTCTTATTTGCTCTCCTCTCAATTTCACTTCATCGTTCATCACTCAAACCACCTCATAACCACCAATCCATGATGGAAGACCCATAATTATCGGAGCAAAATCACCATAAAAAACGATTATCATTGGCAACGAATTTTCTTTCACCATTGAAACTTTCATTTACGTGCTAAAACTCACTAAAACACCCAGCCGTCGATGAAGGTTCAATAGACAAATTAGTAGAGATACAGCGGAAGGGAACTTTTGTTTTTCTTTTTATTATTTAATTTTTTTAAAAGCAAATTCTTTGCTTCATTCGCTTCATGAGTGTGATACCACACGCTCTAAGTGAGTCAGCAAAAGAAATGCCACGTAAGCTCGGTCAATAGTCAGAGGGGTTTGAAATTTTCATTTTATTTGAGTTTAAGGGTTCAATTGACAAAGGGTTAAGTAGAGAGGTTCATAATACAAACTCATACAAGTACAAGCTTCCATTGAACTCTTTTGTCTTTTTAAAATTATTTAATTGAACTAAGGACATGCTTATTTTCTTTCTCTTTTTTAAAGTTGGGAGGAGAGGGAGAAACGGAGGAAAAGAATACGAAATGGAAAACTGAACTTTGACTAACAAAGTAGAAGTTCAGATAGTCAATCAATTCAACTATTAAAATTTCTATCTTTCAATTATTATGAATAAAACTTCCTAAAGTTAATTACTTTCCCAAGTGAACTCTGGATCTCAATTCAACCAACTCACAAACATGATTATAGCAAAGTGAAATCACCCCTTTGAATCAAAACAACTAATTTCTTAGTTATTTAAAAGTTGTTGTCCAACTAAAACCCTGATTTGAGTTTGGACAAATTATGACTCAATCTATTTTTAGTCTATTTTAGTTCAAATATTTTTTGGGTCAATCTTAGTTCAATTTATTTATTAATTTAATTAATTTTTATCTGTCTAAATTCAGCTCATAAGTTTCATAGCAATTCAAGTATATCATGTTCAATATTAAATCTCATCTTGAAATAAGAATAAGCAATAAGACTCTAAGCCTATTTGAACATTTGCCCATAAAAAATGTTGAGACTTATATACGTTAGTTAACACTTATATTAATAAAAAATTACTACAAGAACATCAAAATTCTTTTAAAACCATGAAGTTGATTTTGGGGATTTTCTTCTCAAGAAGGCAATTCCTACATTTTGATGATTAACTACGATATCATCATGGGATATGAAACTTTCAAAAACATAGCTCAAGTGTAAGACACTTAATTGGTTAAATTGATATTGTAGACATTATTGATCTATATGAGTTTGTTTATGAAGATGGAAGTTGTTGGAATCATTTAAAAAGGTTGACTTGTCCAGTTTAAAAATTCAAGAAATAATTTGTTATTTTATATCCGTTTTACCTGCATTATCAAGTACTAGTTATTTTTTAATTCATTTCTCAATGAGTGAGATGACTTATAATAATTAAACGTGAATAATAAAGTTATCACTTTATTTATTGCTAATCTCTTCGGAGATTGTGAATGATATTCTATTAGAAATATTTTTGTTATTGTTTTGACTCAAATTCACTAAAAATATTGGACTCAACTCTAATAGCTCTGAATAAATTAAATATGTGCATTAAGATTCGAAGGCTTCTTATTCCACAATAATCAAAATAATTTTTCATATAGATTTAAATATTATTTTTTCATCTAATCATGTTGATTTAACCAATTAAATAGTAGTTCTTAGAAGTAAATTAAAATAAATTAATTTTCTTATAGATTTAAATATTCATTAAATTACACAAAAAGTCTTTAAATTACACCTTTACGCTATCATTCAAATAACACATTTCAAATACTAGTCAAGTTTCTCTTTAATAAAAAGAAATCCATAGACAAACCTTTCAAAATCGAAGTAGTATTTTGTTTGATGACACAATAATACATAGAATTATGTATTTAATATCATAATTTTTTAACGGATTATTTAATGGTAATTGATATTCCTGATATCAAGTATATTACAACAAGATTTATACCATCCTATATTTAAGAAATACGTTATCAACGATCCTCAAATTACAAAGAATATTTAGAAAATAAGATTCAAAAAATAAACAAAGTTACATTCAGAAATAAACAATAACACTTCTATTACTAGTTAAGTTTGTTCTAATTAAATCATTGAGAAATCTTCTAACATGCATGCCTTCAAGAAAGTCGTCATAGATTCTTATTCATTGTATGTACATGTCATTAGTGACCATTCATGATTTTTTTCATTTGCACAGAAATCGAGACAAGTAGTGACCAAATAAATTATGATTAAGTTTTTGTGTTTTTTTTCTCCTTTTTTTTATACATATGTTTATTAAGTTAATTTGAGATATTTAATAAAAATGATAAATTGAAACGCTTAAAACATAAAAATACTAATCAAAACTTAAATGTTGGGGGAATTTTAGTACCTTTAATTAGTTCACTTGTCTAAATTCGATTTCCCATTTATAATTTTCTATTCCATTTTTCATTTTCGTATGTTAATTTTTTAAATATTTTTTATAAGATCAACACCTATAAATGATGAGATGACTAAAGTTCCTCTTTGCTAAACATGAACATTGAAGCCAATTCCTTTACTTTTTTTTAAATAATTTGTTGTAAACGATAAAATATTATTATATTTTATAATTAAAAATAAATATCCTAAATAATTGCAATTAGAGTTTTAAAATAATTTATCTTTATAATTTTTTCAATTTGTGTATTTGGCCCACCTATCAAATTAAATGAGTGAAGGGTATATTCTAAGTGGACGTTTGAGTTTTGACTATGAATATCATTTATCTTTTTTTGGAGTTGAATTTTGAAAATCACGTTTAATCATAAAATTTTAAAAAATTCAAAATTTAACTGATTAAAAAATTATTCTCACTCTAAGATACTTATAAAAAATTTAAAATAATTCCAATTTGTATTAAGAGACAAATACTAACTCTAATTTCAGTTTGTTTCCAAATACCCACAGCTTTTGTCTCCTGTTAATGATAAAAACAAGAACCAACTGCTTATGGCAAAATAAAACTTGCAATATTACATTCATAAGTGACCACAAAAACCCAAAAAGATCGATACAAAATTGGAAGTTGAATAAACTTATACATTAAGCAATAAATACATGAACTAAAATACTCAAGTGACCAAACTAACCTTATAATAGTGATTTTCCAAAATTTAAAACAAGAAAAAAAAAGTTTAAATCATACCCCATCTGTTTCATATTATTTGACCCTTATTGAATTGACATACTCTTTAAAAAACATTAATTAGGGATTTTCTTAAATTAATCTTATTAATGATATGTTGGAATTCTAAATTTGACTACATCGAGAAAAAAAAATAATAAAACTCTCTTGATTTGCTAAAATGAAACGAAGAAAGTATATTGTATACTAATATATAACACATCAAACCAAATATTCAATGAAATAATTATCGTATTATTAATTTCTACATAACCAATTCTCATATAACTTGTTTTAAAGTTTAAACCAAATGGCGCATTAATATAATTTGTTTTTATAGATTTAGCAAACTTCACACTCTGTTTTAGATGATTGTTGCATATTATTTCATAATATATCGTTTTAAATTATGTTAATAAATAACAATATATAGATAAATCATATCATTTTTCATCGTTGTATAATATCACATATCAATAATCTAAAAACTAAACCTACAGAAAAAAATTAGAATGCAACGATACAACTTCTATAAAAGTTTAAGGTAAACGATAAAATATAATTATTAAATAATAAATTAAATAAATAAAAATCAGGTAACAATACGATCATATCAAATTCTATCACTACACAAAATAAAACGTTTTATTATTATCAACAAATAAATTTAATAATAAAATATAATAAAAATAACAATCAAAACAAATAACATATTTAAACTAACGAAAAACTTCAACTAGATATTCTGCTATCTAACAACACATCTAACTAAGCTTCAACTAGATTGTTGTAATAACAAAATGAGATTCTAATTCCTATAATAACCTTTGCAACAGTACATCGATATGAAACAGAGTAGGGACTTAATCGTCATATTACACAACCAACTCTGCCTATATGAGTTAGAGAATCTGTAAATGATGCCCTTCGTTCCTTTTTGTTATCTACACATCATTTTCTCTCTCTCTAGGAATCACTCTCTCTCTAAACTTATATAGTAGTAGTAGTTGTCTTCTCTCTCTGTCTCTTTGCGTTTTGTAGGTTACGGCGGTGGTTGGTGGGAGAAGGGCGAAAATCGGTGTACCGGCGGTGGTTTTGAGGTATACATTTCTGTGATTTTAATGTATCTCTGTTATTTTAGCATTTTAGATCTAGCTGGTTTAGTGTTTTTAGTTGTGGTTTTTGTTCAATTTAGGGTTTTTGGTTTACACTGATTCTCTGATTGTTCTACTGTTAGCTGAGCTCACTGGATGATCAGATCTAATTGACTGTTGCTTTGGTTATGAATTTTTCTCATTTATGCTGTTTTTTTGCCTTGTTTAACTTTTTTGTGTTTTTTCTAGTCCTTGTTAGAATTTTTTTGTGCTGTTGCGAAGCTATGATGGGTAATACTGAATGCTGTGTGTTTGAGGGGTTTATCACTTGTATGTTCTGTTTTTGGTATGTTAGTTGTATAGACTGCTGCTAAGAAGTGATATTTGAATTTCTTTCCTATTTCATCTTCTGGACTCTATTTAAGTTCGTTTTAATTTGATTGACCTGTTTTGACTTGGCATTGAGTTCAGGGAAGTAAAGAAACTATTGACTCTTGTGGTCTTTAAAATGAAAGATAAGTAGAATGTAGTACGTCTTAAACATGTCACGGGAAAGTTGAAATAGAGTTGCCAAAAAAGGAAAAAAAGATGACAAAGAAATTGAAACAGAGGGATTAAAAAGGAAAGTATGACAAAGAAATTGAAACAGAGGGAGGATATGATTTATGTTTTCTTTTTTGAAATCATTTCTGGGTTTCCCTTTGTTATGTTGAATATGACGCTCTAAGTAGTGTTGCTGCTGTTCTGTGGAGTGTAAGGCTGTGAGAACATGTTCTTTATATTTTCCTGTATATTTTCGATTAGTTAGGTTTTGTTCTTTGTTAAATTCTCACCTATATTTTTAACTTTATCTGTCCTTTTATCTATGTGTCACATGGATTTATGATTCTGTTTTATTTGTTTTACATGTTCTGAGCAATCTGTATGAGCATGAATTTATCTTTTGGTTTTGGGAAGGGCAAAATGTTTCTGTAAATCCTTCTCTCTGAAGCAGAAATGGAACTGATAACACTGTGTCTTTTAATCACAAAACCCCAGTTGGAAGCATTCTTGTCATCTTGTTTGAATTATGAATTCAATTAAGGTGTATTTTTTTCTCTCCGATTTTGAGAAATGGAAATGGTATGAGATTTTACTGTTTTGTTGTCCTATAGTACATTCTCTTTGAGCATCCACGGGGTGACCTAGTGGTCAATGAAGTGGGTCAAAGAACCATGAGGTTTCTGGTTCAAATCCCAGCAGCAGAGGCAAAAACACTAAGAGATTTCTTCCCGCATGTCCAAACCTTGGTGGACCGAGTTATCCAGTACCTGTGCTGGTAGGAGGTAGTAAGTGCCCTTAGAATTAGTCTAGGTGTGCATAAGTTGGCCCGGACAACCACTATTATAAAGAAAAAAACATTCTCTTTGATTGCCAAATATTATGCCTTTAAAGCTTGGATGTGTTCTTCTGTGAATTGTAACTGAATCTAGTTAATCCTATTATTTAGGAGGCTGTTTCTGCATGAGATCATACAGTGGATCTTTTGTTTCTGTTTGCTACAGAAGTTGCTTGAACACGTATTGATAGAGGTTTAGTTTGTGATTTATGTGGGGTTTGGAGCCTATAAGTTGTAATCAGGGCTCATAGATTGATATCAGATAAGCTTTTTGATGAGTTCATTAATTGTGTTTTAAGGACAATGTGGCCGATCTCTACTTGAACATTTTTAAGTGATAATTGTCCTTTTTTGTTTTTTGTAGTTGCTACCATGGTGCGGAAGAGGAGAACTGATGTTCCTGGTGGTGCTGAGAGCTCCGAGTCCCATGAAACTGGAGGGGGACGAGGTGGTGTCCAACACCCATCACAACAGCAGCAACAAGGTGGAGGTAGAGGCTCGGGACCTCAGCGTGGAGGATATGGTGGCCGTGGTGGTCGGGGAGCTCCACGTGGTGGAATGGCCCCTCAACAGTCCTATGATGGACCCCCTGAGTACTATCAACAGGGCAGAGGACCTCAGCAGTATCAACGAGGGGGAGGACAACCCCAGCGCCGTGGTGGTATAGGGGGCCGTGGGGCACCTTCTGGTGGCTCTTCTAGGCCACCAGTTCCCGAGCTGCACCAAGCAACTGAGACTTCACATCAGCCCGTACCATATGGAAGACCAGCAGAAACATACTCAGAGGCTGGCTCCTCATCTCAGCCACCTGAACCAATGACACATCAAGTTACTCAGCAGTTCCAGCAACTTGCTGTGCAACCAGAAGCAGGTGCAACCCAAGCAATACCACCTGTTTCTAGCAAGTCGATGAGGTTTCCACTTCGGCCTGGAAAGGGTAGTAATGGCACTAGATGCATTGTTAAGGCCAATCACTTCTTTGCCGAGTTACCTGACAAAGACTTGCACCAGTATGATGTGAGTGCTCAACCATTGCTTGTTCTTCCAGTTATGATCTTCCTTGTATTATCTATGAGGGGCTTATCCTGATATTGTTTTCATCCTTTCTAATGGCTTTCAGGTTTCAATTACCCCAGAAGTAGCTTCCCGAGGTGTCAACCGCGCTGTCATGGAGCAGCTGGTAAAGCTTTACAGAGAGTCCCATCTTGGGAAGAGGCTTCCAGCCTATGACGGAAGAAAAAGTCTGTACACCGCAGGGCCCCTCCCTTTTGTTCAAAAAGATTTTAAAATCACACTTCTTGATGATGATGATGGACCTGGTGGTGCTAGGTATTCCCCTATGGTTTTGAGAAGTCAAGATACATTTTTTAGCAGTATTTAATGTATGCCTTTTCTAATTTGTGGGGGCAGGCGAGAAAGGGAGTTTAAAGTTGTGATCAAGCTGGCTGCTCGTGCTGATCTTCATCACTTAGGGATGTTCTTACAAGGGAGGCAGGCTGATGCACCCCAGGAGGCCCTACAGGTTCTGGATATTGTTCTGCGTGAGTTGCCAACAAGTAGGTATGGTTCTTGACTGGCTTTAATTTCTGTTCGTCACAAGCATTGATTACTTCTGAATTGTTGACTTATGTATTTATCTTTTCCCCTTAATTCATTGTTAACTGCAGGTATTGTCCCGTGGGCCGTTCTTTCTATTCCCCTGATTTAGGACGAAGACAACCACTAGGTGAAGGTTTAGAGAGCTGGCGTGGCTTCTATCAAAGTATTCGTCCTACACAGATGGGATTATCCCTGAATATTGGTCAGCACAATTTTTATGACTATTACATTTTGATTTCATGGCTTCATTTTGTCGAACTTGCAACTGATTATCAGTCAAGTACAGTACTTTTACCACAATGTATGCCTGTAGGGGTACATGTTCTCATCATTATGCCCTTCTACAGATATGTCTTCCACAGCATTCATTGAGCCACTGCCGGTCATTGAATTTGTGAGCCAGCTTCTGAATCGGGATATCTCTTCTAGACCATTGTCTGATGCTGATCGGGTTAAGGTTGGTTTGGCATATGACGATCATATTCATGATAGTCTCATAGTCTACCTGATCTTTTTACTGTTCGCAGCAATCGATGGGAACAATAAAAATAGAACCCATTTATCATATATATAGAATTCTTCTCCTGCAGTTCCCTTTAGATATCATTTCATCCAAATAAGGATTTATTTCTAACAGCATCTACAATGATACATTCACATATTAGGGCCATTTCCTTTTTTTTTTTTGGCAGGTTGTTTGGTTAATTTTGTTTTTAACCCTATTGAACTGCAGATAAAGAAGGCTCTGAGAGGTGTAAAGGTGGAGGTCACTCATCGTGGGAATATGAGGAGGAAGTACCGCATATCTGGTTTGACATCTCAAGCAACAAGAGAGTTGACGTATGTATTTCGCTTAAGTCTGTAATTATGATGAAACAATTTTCTCTATATCATGTCTTGTCCATAATATTTTACAGTTGGATCAATTGGTGCAGTTAGTGGTGTGCCATCTGATCTTTAATGTTCTGTTGTCTGTATGTGGGATTAACTCATCGTTCTAATCATTGTATTTTATTTGTTTGGGTAGTTTCCCTGTTGATGAAAGAGGTACAATGAAAGCTGTTGTTGAATACTTTCGAGAAACCTATGGTTTTGTTATTCAGCATACTCAGTTGCCTTGTCTTCAAGTTGGAAATACACAAAGGCCAAATTATTTGCCTATGGAGGTGGGTGTCTTTTTTCTTTAAAATAACTAGTTATTTTCCAAGTATCTTGTGTATTTTATGTGCTTACATATCTTGAGTCCAGGTCTGCAAGATTGTGGAGGGGCAGAGGTACTCCAAGCGCTTGAATGAGAGGCAGATAACAGAACTTCTGAAAGTGACCTGCCAGCGTCCTCAAGAGAGAGAGAATGATATTCTTCAGGTTGGATATTGCTTCCAAAACTGTTATGAATATTCCTTTCCAAATGATGGGGTTTATGCTAGTGCTGTCTGATTTATATCCCATGTTTGTTAGTAGCTTTATGTGGACCTTGAAGCAATTAGCTTTCTTTCTTACGCCTTCCGCACCCAATTGATGTGATACACTTTGACTGGGTAAAAAGTTTAAGAAAGGATGGGAGACTTTTGAATCTTACAGTCTAAAACAAGGCATATATATTTATATGGCTATAAATTATCTCATTAAGAGTAAAATGAGAATGTTTAAAAGTTAAATTGTTAAAAAAAATATAAGGCATCATATTTTTTGGGACAAACAAAAAAAGTAAGTGCATCACATAAATTGGGACAGAGGGAGTAAGTTTTATTGCCTAGCCAGTCATTGTATTTGCTTGTGAATGAATCTTATGTCTGTATAAGTTTCTCTCCATCTGAGCTTTCAAAGATATACTGACCTACGACATCCTATTTTCTACCATGAAGAGGAATACAATGACAATATGGTAGTAACTTTCCAGGTTTTCCATGTGCTTTCTAATTTTTAAATGTGAAACCCGTGGCGAAGGGAGTTGGGATGAGCGAGTAAGGCTTCATATTTGTTTTTATGAGTATTAAGAGGTGTAGTTCATGGTGATACAAACAGAAGGTCTGTAATCTCCATAATATTAGTGCTGTTTCTAGTCAGTTAGTTTACTGTGAATTAAAACAGGTTTTGTTGACTACTGCCTTTTCACTATTCATCTCTGCTGTTTGTGCATCATAGAATAATTAATGTTTTTGAGGATAAATTTCTGGCCTTTTTGCAATATTATTTGTATTTACCATGATCTGTATTTACCACAATCTAATCCTTTCTTTTGTTAGACTGTTCGTCACAATGCTTATGCTGATGACCCATATGCGAGGGAATTTGGTATTAAGATTAGCGAGAAGCTTGCTCAAGTTGAGGCTCGCATTTTGCCTGCACCTTGGGTAAGTTACAGCTCTCCTTTTCTTTGTTGTGATCATGTCATTGAGGATGATGGTATCCCTTATCCTTCTGGATTTAGATACTCTTGCTTCAATTCTTTGCTTTGTGGAGTGAATTAAGTTTATTTTAGGATTGTTAAATTATGTTTATTGTTTCTGCAGCTTAAATATCATGATACAGGTCGAGAAAAAGACTGTCTGCCACAAGTGGGCCAGTGGAATATGATGAATAAGGTAACTGATATTAGCATGATTGAGATCCATGTTGCCAGTTTGACTCTCATTTCCATGCAGTTAAATGCCATCTATTGGTGTGTGTTCTCACAATATTAGTGTTGCTTTGCCTCTAATTACTATTTTAAGGCCCCAAGTGAAGTATCAGTTTAGTTGTTCTTGCCTTATTTATACCTGTCTTTACTACATATAGCTTATGATAGAATAACTAACCTCAAGGAACTTAAAAGTGTGCTTTGTTTTGTCCTTTCCTTTTTAATCTTGTAGATAACCTGCAGCAATTTCATCATGTATTGATGGTCAAAAATTAGTTTGGTTACTCTTTGTTACCCATTCCAGACTCTATGTATGTTATGCTGTACCCTTAGTGATGCAGAGCTAAATTCCAGTTTTCTGATCCCACGGTTTGATCAACGTCAATAAGATCCATCTACTTAGCTGCACCTTAGGATGATATAGCCATAAAAGTGTATAGCATGGGTTGAACAAGGAAAGAGTTCTGGTGATAGCTAGGCACTCAAAGACAATGAAAGGGGGTAGTATCAATGAAACAGTTGGGAGGTGCATAAGAGTTCTTGATGGATTCCACTTCCCGTTCATAGTTTTCTTTTTCTCTGAAGTACATTTTTTTATTCTATTCTGTGTCGATTTTCAGTCAATGTTGGAGCTTAACATAAGAATTATGTTAGTTTTATATCTCAGATAAGCTGCCTTTCTGTTGAATTTCAGTCAGTGTTGGATGTGCTTTGGTTATTTACTCTACTTTATTGTTGTTGACAGAAAATGGTTAATGGAGGAACAGTGAACAACTGGATCTGTATAAATTTTTCTCGCAATGTGCAAGACAGTGTTGCACGGGGATTCTGTTCTGAGCTTGCACAAATGTGCATGATATCGGGCATGGTAATTTGGAAGTTAACGTTTTTCCATTTTTATTACTGCATCTTTTTTGGTGGTCCTGTGACATAAAATTTTAAGATACTATTATGTCTTTGTAGATCTTCAACCCGAATCCTGTTCTACCACCAGTGAGTGCTCGCCCTGATCAAGTTGAGAGGGTCTTGAAAACTCGATTTCATGATGCTATGACAAAGTTGCAGCCGAATGGGAGGGAGCTCGATCTGTTGATCGTCATATTGCCCGACAATAATGGCTCCCTTTATGGTACAGGCCAAGAATGGTGAAATTCATGTAGTGTTTCTTTGCAAGCTCCTGGAATATGCTACAACTGAAATATTTTATTTCTTTTTCTAGGTGATCTAAAACGGATTTGTGAAACTGATCTTGGCATTGTCTCGCAATGCTGCTTGACAAAACATGTGTTTAAGATGAGCAAGCAGTATTTAGCCAATGTGTCCCTTAAGATTAATGTGAAGGTTGGAGGTAGAAACACCGTGCTTGTTGATGCGATCTCAAGGCGAATTCCCCTTGTCAGCGACCGCCCAACTATTATTTTTGGTGCAGATGTCACCCATCCCCACCCTGGGGAGGATTCTAGCCCGTCCATTGCTGCGGTAGGTTATTGTGTACTTCGTTCTTTTGGTTTCTTAATTTCTTTGATCCTCTTGGTAATCTATTTCTCCAAAGCAAATGTAGTGCTCAATTTTCATATTTTTTAGGTGGTTGCTTCTCAAGATTGGCCTGAGATTACCAAGTATGCTGGTCTGGTTTCTGCTCAAGCTCATAGGCAGGAGCTTATACAAGATCTGTACAAGACTTGGCAAGATCCAACTAGAGGAACTGTGACTGGCGGCATGATAAAGTATTGTCCTTTTCCCTTCCCTTTTTTGAAAGAACATGCCCTAATGTTCGAGTTTTTATTCTACTGGACTTAATTTCGCTTCTGATTGATGCTCTTTTATCTTCAACTCAGGGAATTGCTTATTTCCTTCCGTCGAGCGACTGGACAGAAGCCTCAGAGAATAATATTCTACCGGTATTGATGATTAACCCTTCTATGCCTGCATTTTGCAATTTTCTTTTATCTCTTGGGCTGAAATTAGTCGTCTTTTCCCCCCTCAGAGATGGTGTTAGTGAGGGACAGTTTTATCAAGTGCTTCTTTTTGAACTTGATGCAATCCGCAAGGTATTTTCCTTTTTGCTATATCTTAGTCTGCCTGTTTATTATCAACTCAGAATTTCTTTCTATTTTCTGGACGATGAGGATGGCTAGAAACAAGCTTGCCCTTTTACTTGTTAGAAGTTCTGAACTGACTTAAATCCAATTCAGGCCTGTGCATCTTTAGAACCCAACTATCAGCCCCCAGTTACGTTTGTTGTGGTTCAAAAGCGTCACCACACAAGGTTGTTTGCGAACAACCACCGTGACAGAAATGCTGTTGATCGGAGTGGGAACATTTTGCCTGGTGAGTGTTAATCTCAGTATCTCTGATGATTCTATAATAGCTGCAAATGATCCTAAAACCTTCTTAAAATGTAATTGTGAAGGTACTGTGGTTGATTCAAAGATCTGCCACCCTACTGAGTTTGATTTCTATCTCTGTAGCCATGCTGGCATACAGGTAATAAGATAGATATTCTATAAAAATATGATAGTCACGTATAAAGGACTCGGTTGTAAGTTTCCAGATTTTGTGGTATTGCAGGGTACTAGCCGGCCAGCACATTATCATGTCTTGTGGGATGAGAACAATTTCTCTGCTGACGGGCTGCAGTCTTTGACTAACAACCTCTGTTATACGTAAGTTGAATCAGAGCTTCCATAGTTCTTTAAATCTCCAGCATTGTGAGGGGCTTTAATTATTTCTTGTTTTTTTCAGATATGCTAGGTGTACTCGTTCCGTCTCCATTGGTATGTTCACTGCACTTGTTAATGGCTTTTCTTCAGCATCTATTTTTGATGCCCAATCCAACCCCTCTCTCCCCAATTCTTTTGTGGATTTTCTTTTTATGTAACCTGTTCATCATAGCATGTTAGTGAACTTGAGTTCATTGATGTTGTTTGCAGTTCCTCCAGCCTATTATGCACATTTGGCAGCTTTCCGTGCTCGTTTTTACATGGAACCAGAGACATCTGACAGTGGATCTGTCACAAGCGGAGCTGCTCCGTACAGAGGTGGTGTAGGAGCTGTTGGAAGGAGCACAAGAGCACCAGGTGTCAGTGCTGCTGTAAGGCCCCTTCCTGCTCTCAAGGAGAATGTCAAAAGGGTGATGTTCTATTGTTAGTAGTCCTCTCTAACCAGGCTATATGATATGGACATTGATTGACATGCTGGGAGTAATTTCTTTTCAAATTATATTTGTGATTTGTCACACCTTGGCTTGGCTTGGCTTTCACCTTGATGTTTATGACATCCGGGAGGACCACAATTTGATTTTAGTTCATGAAATTTCAGTTGTCAGTTTAACAGTAGTTTAATCGCAAGTGGTGTTTGTGGAATTGTGGCATTGAACAATTGTTATTGAAGAGCATGCCTAGTTATTTAAGTGCCTATTATTTTCCTTTTTGGTATTTCTCTACATAACATAAAAGGTCCTGAAAGTCTCTGATTATGCCCCTTGTGTAGATGTCAATTGAAGACAGCAAGTTTCATATTAACCCTGGGTGTCGACTTATCTTATGAAAATACGACTCACTCAACTGTAGCAAGTGTTGGGTTCGAAAGTGATTAGGGCGTCATGTGGAAGCTTACCATTGTAAAAATATTGGTGATAAATTAGATGAAAAACTTATACTAAAAAAACATAATATTATTATATGAAAATTAATATAAAAGAAAAATATTAACACTGTAGAGAGAAAAAATCTCCCTATAAACAAAACTCTTAAATGTCTACATTTTGTTGTTGATATGAGAAAAGGGGTCTTCAATTTATACAGTTCCAAGCTTTTCTTCCAAGGAAATAATTCAAATATGGAAGAATATTATATTTTTCTTTACCTATATCTGCATGGAGAAGGAGAGTGCAAATTGAACTTGGCAAGTAGATAATAATTGGCATAGACATTGTTAGTGTTCTTAGGAATTTCAATGGCATATATTCATAGACCTAGTAAATGCAAAAATACTCACTTAGTTGAAATTTACAGTTGCAGACTAAAAAAACCAAGACTTGCATTTTCTTCCACGGTTCAAGTCTTCAAGATGACCATTGAAATCTAGATAATCAGCCTCATATACTCTTTAAAAGATTGTTTGGTAGGATGTATTAGTCATAGTATTATTTTAATCTTTTGTTTGGTAGGATTTTTAGTCTATGTAATACACCCCGTTCAATAATATAGGTTGTATATAACTAATATATAAAAAAACCTTGATATTAACAATACATGAGCTATTAACACATGTATAAAGCACGAGTAAGGACAAAACTGCACTCAACACACTAAACTAAACAGTGGATGATGTGAAATAGTCCCAGCATTATTACTCCTAATATTACTAATACACTCTATTCAATACTATTCTTATACACTCTACCAAACGATCCCTCAAAGTACAACATGTGTTTCAGAACTTAGTGTGGTGAAAACCTATCTTTTTTTATGCAGCAAACTTTAAGTTGAAACACTCTCTTTCTTATATTAGCAATAGGTTTAGTTGAATTCAGGTGCACAAAGGAAGATATCAAGCTTTTTAACCCTGTCCCAAAACTTAGGAACTTTCTTTCCAACTTCAGCACCAACAGTTTTCTGCTTCTCACCCTTTTTGACATTGCCAACAACAGCCTCTTCAGGCACTTTAAAGCAACCCTTTAACCCCATCTTAGACTTGCTCCTTTTCTCTTCTTCATGCTTCAGTAGCTGCTCATAATACTCATTGTTCCTCCTCTCCAATCCATATATCTGACCTTGAAGATCCTCAACTTTTCGACTAAGCACGCAAACTCTATGATCCTCCCTCCTGTTTAGCATGCACCTTGCAAGCTCAGCTACCTTCCTCTTCATGAACAAAGACTCTGAAGACAACCCCTTATTCTCCTCCATCAATGAAGCCACTTTGTATCCCAATCTCGCGTTCTCATTTAACAAGATCAACCTCTCCGATTCCAACAACTCCAATAAGCTTTCCTGCAACTCTATCTTCCTTGATGACTCGTTGCAATGCTTGTCGACTTGACTAAGCTCGTGCAAGATAATTTCACAGTCAACACTTCTGATCACCAAGTCTGCAATGATCATGTCTGGTTCAAATTTGGCTTGTGTGGATGGAAATGGAGGCTGGTATGATAATGAACTCTCAGCATCAGAATCAATAATCTCCGATCCGTTGTTCTCTTCCTTGTCAAATTGATCATCATCATCATGATCAAAATGGAAGGATGGAATAGGAAAGGAATTTCGACGATGATGGTTCTTGGCAAGTGCTTGGCAATAGCGGTCTGCCAAAGAGAGATAGTTGTCATACAATTCTTGAAGTAAGGCCAGAAGCTGTGGCCGTTTCTGGTAATAGGCATCAGCGCGTTCTGTAAAACTGTCAGCATCATCTTTATTAGGAACGTTCACAACCAACTTCTTCATTTTCTTGTCCAAATCTGAAGAAAAGACCACAATCCAATCCAAATAGATATATGATATTGACTTGACAAGTGAAGCATTTGAAAATTTGAATTTTACACATCTTTTAGATTGATGAAATCCAAGTTCAAAAATGGACCCTTTAGCTCCTGCCTGGACCATGAGCAACAGTGACAGATGTTGACAATGAAATTAGTAGTTTGAATTCAAAAAAATAAAGATAACTACTACCTATTTATTAAGTTTATCATTTTCCATACATTTACAACAACAACAACATATCCATTGTAATTTTGTAAGTGAGATCACGGGAAGTTAGAGCGTACACAAATCTTACCCCTTGAGTCGAGAGTTTATTTTCAAATTTATATTGAACTCTATCCATACTTGTTCCCCGCACATATATACATAGGATTAACAATAGTTTAAAATTTCTCTTTTACCTTAATCAAATGATTTACAATAACGAGATATTTAAGGATTGTTTTAGACCATAAGTTTCAAAAATATTTATTTTTTCCTTAAACAACATACCTAGTCAAATAGTGTTACATAAAATGAGACGGACTGAGTACTAATTACTAAACTCTATCCATACTCACACACACACATATATATACAGGTTTGACTTTGAAACATTGGATCAGACCGAATCTATGAACCCATGGTGAGATCTGCTAACCAGGCAGAAGGATTAAAGGTACTGTTAATTCTGCTGAGGAAACAGACATTATTTCCTTTCTGCAACACAACAGAATGGTGAGATACATCCCTTTTAGAGGGAGGTCCTACTATTCAAATTTCAAAAAAAGAGCGTTTTTTTGCCTACTCTTTAAGCCTCAGACAGAAACAGCAAAAGTAGCAAAAGGACACAGCCTTTTTGAAATAAGCAGAGGTTTATCATATATGAGAAGAAAATGACACTTCATATCACATGACACCTTCTCTTCATACACTTCCAAATGAAAGATAAATACAGAATAATGGACCACATACCCCCAATAAATGTCCCCCCTACCCCCAACCCCCTCTTTGTGTCTCTCACTAGTCCAACATTTGGACGTAATAATCGCTAGAATTTTGAGTTTATGCGTTATAAATTTTAGAAAATGCAGCTTACTAATTTATTTACGCACATATTAAGTGGATTTTAAAACACAAATACAGAGTTTGAACTAAAACTACGGAATGAACATGTAATAGAAAATTACAACATGTAATTACCGGTAATAGTGCAGAGCAGCCAAGAGGGTCTACTGAAGCTTCTCTTCCTTGAATGCTTTGAAGCAGCACCAGTTTTCTCTGCTTTCAGTTTTGCTTCCATTTCAGCAGGCAAAACAGGGCCTACCCATGAAAAACATTTTACTATGCCTTCTTTCATCAATTAATACAATAAGTAAATAATGCAAAGAGATACTATAGTTATTTATCCATAATAAATGAGACCGAACAATGTTAGGGGTAGACGAGGGATTGCTCAGATGATAAACATCCTCCAACCCTAACCCTAAGATTGTGGATTCGAGTTACCGAGGTAACTAAAAAGGTGTAAAGCTTTTAGGAAAGCATAAAAAAAATAGTGTAAAAGTATATAGGAACATCTTTTTTTCCAATAAAGAGGACATGATCACAAGCATGGAAGAAGCTAGAGGTACAGAAGTGGTTCATCCAAACTCCTATCATCGATTTTTTTTATATATACCAGATAAATTTTTCTTAATACATAGTACATAATAGATGATGAACATTTTTGGTGAAAATTCTGCATTTATGGTTGCCACTAATCAAGACTACATGAATATGTAATGTTTGAGAAACAATGATAAAGAAGGAAACACAGCAGGAAATCTCAACCAACGGATAGTTAAAATGGGAAGAAAAAAAATTCAAGAAATGTATACATTACAAAGTGAAGAAGACTCCTTACATATGGTTGAAAAACGGGATCTTAGTAACTCGAGTTGATTCACTACCTGAACTTTCATCTTATTAGTGAGAGTTCGATTCCCAACCCTATAACTCCCTCCCTGATACTGCATCCCCTACCCGCTATGCTATTAAAAAAAAAAAGGTTGAAGAAAAAAAAAATAGAGGAAGCGTACCGTACTTCAAATTGTTGATCACTGAAAAGAAGAGTGTTGTGCCCAGCAGCTGCCTTTAGCAAAACAGAGTGGAGTATTAGAGAGTAGCAGCAGTTTGTTGTCTTTAACCTCTCTGCCCCTTTACATATGCCAACTTGTTTTTTTTTGGCACTAATATAAAACACTGTTTGGTTATAAATAGTTGCCCCAAACAAATGCTGAAATTTACCCCTAGTATTTACAAATATTAGAAAATTGATTTGACAAGTATATATTAAGAGAAACAACAATTTTTAATCGTACACTCCCAACTTTTTTTCCCAATTTAAATTCATGTTTAGTAATTTTTAAATGCTCTTATTTTATGTTTGATTCAACTGAAAATTGTCTAAAAGCCTGCATAAATACTGATTTAGTCATAAAGAAGTATTAATATTAAATAATTAAGTTTGAAAGGATAGTATTTATACAAATCTCAACTTTCTCCAAAAAAAAAAAAAATTTAATTTTAACTTCAATATTCTTTTTAGCTAACTTGAATATTTTCAAAAAGCCACCCATTTTTCTCGACAGTGGGTAATTGGGTACCTACCTTCTAAGATGTCTCTAAGGACGTACGGAATAGCAGCCAGACCCAGCTGGAGAGGTTCGAATTGACAATTCAATATCTAATTTACCCCTTCAAGGGGTAATCTTTTATGTCCATATTTATTTTAATAGAGTGAAGGAATCACATTTATCCTGCAACATTGAAATCTTGTGACTCATTCTTCAACAAGGATTACAAAAGATCTTCTCCCTCAAGTGTGTCACAAAAACGAGCATATGATTTTTGGTGAGACAAGAAATTTCTCTTAAAGATTTACTGATGAATTTGTAACGATAACATTGAGAATGAATCACATGTAAATTTAGTCATGCACCACAAGTGCCATAACTTGGCATGTTCCTCTTCATGACAGCAACACGAGGTCACCCTAAAGCACATTAGACATGAAAAATCCATAGTAATACTTAATTTCTTAAGTTAACACACTTCTTTACCTGCAATATACTACCAACATAGAGAGAAATGGTCATAAGGCTACTCTTCTTCACTGTATAAAGAGGTCTGAGCATACCCTGCTGAATATACATATATCAAAACATAAATGGAAGTTCAAACTCAATGATGTGCGTCTAACATCCTGCTCCTTGTCCACAAAGACATGTTGTTTCAATAGTTGATTTTTGCCAGAAAAAATCAAACTTCTTCCCAAAATCCAGCTAACAGGAAATCATTTCCCCCTAAATAGAGAAAACAAATGAAAATATCAGCATTACCCTGCCAAAGGGGAGAGATTTCATAATGGCAGTTATAAGCTATTTGTTATTAATTATGTTTTCAGGTGCATCAGGAAAAGAGGTAAAGCAATGAGTCAATAACATACGTGTTCATCATCAATGTGATATTATCTCCTTTCAGAAGAATCCGCCCTGCCGAGGAAACAAAGACATTTTAGAGACAAAAGTTGTAGAGAATATGATTTTTCCTTGTAATTCTAAGGGAGAAAAGGGCTAGGCCTTGGGTTGAAGGTTATTTGCTACGCACCTAACTGCTTTCTGCTATTCTTCTTCACATTGACTTCCTCGGCATCATCTAGAACCAAATTCATGTACTCATCAAAACCCTACACAAAAAAAAAAAAAAAAAT
Organism: Solanum etuberosum; assembly: GCA_029582245.1. NCBI lineage: Eukaryota > Viridiplantae > Streptophyta > Magnoliopsida > Solanales > Solanaceae > Solanum > Solanum etuberosum. The sequence continues at coordinate 42,943 of JAJONR010003082.1, read as the reverse complement.
TATCTCCCATTCAACAACTAATAGTGAGTTGAAATATAACCTAAATCCAAAAGCCAAGAAAAAATCTCAAGAGGCCACACAAAAAAGTTAGCAGCAATAATAATACTTCTATATTCTCCAAAGTGCACTGATGTACAACTATCCAAAAAAGCACATAGTGCAGGTGTGTCATGCAAAAGCTTTAATTCAAGCACATCCATCAGAAATCATTTTTTTGTCTGCTCGCAGAGAACATGTGCAACCAACCTTCATCAAAAACAAATTCACGCAATGATAGATACAGATTTTAGAAGACCTACATCATAAGAAGGGTGCAACAATGAATATGTTAACACCAAATTAAGCTAGTGCCAAAGCTTATTCAGTCATATGATGTCTGACAAGTCGATAATGAAGCTACTTCCTAAACTCTAAAGCTTCCCAAGCCCCTATGAAATCTTGACAACAATATGTACAATCCACATCACCTAATCAAGAACCACAGCTTGGGAAATCGAAACTACACAAGCAGCAATATAGAGCAGCATCCAAGTTCTCTGAGATTCGTACAATAACTTTTCTAGGTACATCTTCACATTAAAGCAGGCTTTTTTTGAGTTAATTTGATGTTCCAAGGAAATAGTAGTAAAAGGAATTGGAAAGAAGTGAGGATGGTTGTGTAGAAAGGTTATACAATACATACCCATTGGAATATATGGCTATGATTATATGCAAGATATCGAGGATTCTAAGTATCAATAGAGGATAGCACTATGTTTTGCAGCTATGGATGAAAAATTCTAGACGTTGAAGTGCATGGTGCAATAATCAGAAAAATAGGTAATGAATTTGAAGGCCAAAAAATGCTCAAAACAAAACGTAAAAATCACGCATGGAAACAGATGATTTCTCAATAATCCCCATAATGTAGATTTGACTTAGGAATCAATGATCAAAAAATAGTCCTAGGTTTTAAGCCAGAAGCCCGGAACACACTTCCTCAATCCTTTGGCCCACACTTCCTAAAATGACTACAATTGAAAATGTTATAGCTCTTCTAACACAAGACTATACAATGTGGATATTTAATTATAACGTTTCTTTTGAAAATTAGAGTTCCTCCTTTCAACTCAGAGCAGTTCAGTCTATCCCAAATTCAAGTATATGCAAGCATTGACACAACAAACTAAAATAAACGTGTTCATTAAGACTAGACTTTACATAAGAATACAACATTTATTTGGTCTGGTCCAACTAGATAGGCCTGTGTGCTCAACAATAGGAACTAACAGCGAGCCATACTCTAAAATCTATACCTATATGTCAAGTATGACTTACGAGCTTGCTACATGGAATGGAAGTTTTCATGACAACAATGAAGCTAGATGCTTGGTACTATTTCTATTGCAATTCAAAAAATAAAGGCTACATGACTTGTAAAATATAATTAGTTGATAGTTAAAGGTATATGAGCTTAAACTGCTTTTCTCCTTGCTGAGATTTCCGACAGCCAGATGATTTAGTCAAGTTTCTCTTTTTCTTTTACTGCCTTATTCCTTTGTTGGGAATTTATCCTTAATACATCAAAATTATGCACCTTTATTATCTCAAAACCATTTTAATGATAAATCTCATAGCCAAAAATTCTATCCTGGGCTGCTCATTTATCAGCTCTATCAAAATCAGATATACTAAACTCTATGGATCTTTACTCAATATATAGGAAATAAGTAAAGCAATTCCATCCATACCCAAACGAAAATGGGAGGCGTTGCCTCTAAATTCTATGCTAAATTTACTCTGGGAAATAACTTAATTTACTGCACGTGCTAAGGGAATATTAATCAGCAACTAAGAGAATGAACCAGAAAGTAAGTCGCACAAAACATTGGTCAGAGGAAATTCATTATAAGCAAAAAATATTAATCTTTTTTTCTTCTTTGAACTGGAGAACAAGAAATAAAAAAACATACAATAATACGTCCTTCAATCCTCTGATCCTTCTGCTCAAATAGCCATATCTGAATGCGCGCTTTCTGCAAAAAAAAAATCACATAAATTATAACTCAAACAGTAATTGGAAATTAAGCCTTTGTGTAGTCGTTTAACTGAAAAAAAAAAAACCTAAACTTAAACAAAGACTTATAATAGTAAACTTACACTCTGAAGAAATCTGAAGATCAGATTCTGTAAAAAAAACAAAAAAAATCCCAAATTTAGCGCAAAAAAGTGTTTAAAAATAAAATTGCTCATACGAAGAAATAGGAAAGAAGGAAGATACTTACAATGGGCTGGGTCATAATCCTCTGTACTTTGGTGCTAGCCATGGCTGCTGCTGCTGTTGTTTCTCCGACGAGTTACTCTTCTGCAAGCAAAACCCTAGTTAGACTCAAACCTTGCTATTTGTGAATTGAAATGTCGCATTACATTACCGGAGATGAATTCGGGTTTGGGCTTGCGTTGTCGTTAGTTTAAATTTTGGGACTATTTGCGTAAGTAGAACCTTTTAAGACTGCTATTTAAAGTATAGCAAAAAATTCGGTACACTCTTTCCTCGAATAGAGACGGAGCTAATTTAAAAAATACACTCTTTCCTCGAATAGAGACGAAGCTAATTTAAAAAATAGTGCAATTTTATCATGGAAATTTTTTCAAAACAACAATATTTTAGCATCTAATAGGACCCCTTATTAACACTTTCAATATTTATTTAAAATGTCAATATTTTGATTTGTTATAATACTGACTGTATTTATTTAATTTGAAAGAATACAATTTTTTAATAACAGAATGGAGAGAATCATGGGAGAAAATATTTCAAAAAAGGTAAAAAAATTTCCCTTAGTTTTTGATGCTTACTTGTTTGAAGTTTTTTAAATATAATTTTATCTGAAATGTATTCGGATGAACTTCTTTAAATATGATTTTGTGTGTCATTATTTTAAAAAATTGAAATATAAATTGCGAGTGACATACAATTATGATGACTACATAATAATAAAGTAATACATATTTGTTGGCATTCAAATTGAGAATGGAATACAAAGTGATAATGAAATACAAACTGAGCATGATAAATACTCATTTCAATTGAAAAGTTATACCATACAAATCAAATCTAAATACAAACTAGCTGGTATTCAAAGTGATATTGAAAATACAAATGAGCCAAATAAAATACAAAATATATTTTACTAATGCAATTAGTATGAATACTTATATAAAGAATAGGTAAATAAACTGTATTTTGGTTATTTAGAATTAAAAATGAATACAAAATCAAATCTAAATACAAACTATCTAGTATACAAATTGATATTAAAAATACAAAATGAGCAAAATAAAATATAAAATATGTTTATTGATGCAATTAGGATGAACTATATAACATGAATAAATTGTATTTGGTTATTTAGAATTGAGAATGAATACGAAATCAAATATAAATACAAAACTTAATGGTATATCATTAGGACGAATACGAAATCAAATCTAAGTAAAACTATTTGGTATACAAAGTGATATTGTAAATACAAAATAAGCAAAATATAATAAAAGGTTTGTTTTACATATGCAATTAGGATGAATACCTAAATAATGAATACATAAATAAACTGTATTTTGGTTATTTAGAATTGAGAATGAATGGACAATTAAGATTTTCGATCCGGAAATTGATTCATCAAGTTCCATGGATTCAAGAATAGTCTTTTCGGAACCATCCATAGAGCAGCGGCGGAGATCTAGAACCTGACAGGGAAACCTTCCGAGCCCGATAATCAGAAAAGTTGTGGAGCAGGTTCGACTCCTGATCAGACGTAGGAGAGAGCAAAATCGGATATTATACCCCAATTTACACGAAGAATTGCCAGATGTTGAAATCGTACAAGTCGAATAAACAAGTATTGGAGATAACAATGGTGGAACCAGTAGAGAGAGTGGAGAGATTTGGGGTAAAAATCTATATAGAGAATATTAGAATGTGGTTTTTTTTTTTTTTTTTACTTTTAATTGGTAGTAGAGTCAAACTAGGTAACTGATTTGAGAAATAAAAGGATAGTAAATTAATTATATTAGGATACATTATATTTGCTAAAATAATGACATTTTAAATAATTATTTTAAAGTATAGATATTTTAACTAATTGTTAGAGATTTGGACTAGTTTGCTAATTTTCCCTTTTATTATAGTGTTACGTATTTAGTTTGTACATGTTGAAATATACAAAAGACCAAAATTTAAAATGATATTTGATCATGCATTTCTCTTTTTAAAAAAGTTAAAAATTTGTAATTTTTTTTAGTACTCCCTCTGTCCACTTTTAATTGTCATGTTGCGCTTTTCGAAAGTCAATTTGACTAGTTTCCAAAGTTAAATTAGCTTACATTAATTCGATATTTTGAACAAAAAATTTAGATATTCAAAAATTATACGAAAAATACTATAAATTGCAATTTTTTGCATATCAATATGATGAAAAAATATATCGTAAAATGTTAGTCAAAGTTCTTATCGTTTGACTCTAAAAAAGGAAACCATGACAATTAAAAGCGGACGGAGGGAGTATAATTTATATAAATCTCATAGTGTTAAGAGCTAATTACATTATTTTCCTACTCTTTTTCAAATTAGAAAAATTCCTTAAAATTTATGGATTTTAGATACATTACTGGACTTCCTGATACATCACTGGACATTCAGATACATAAGTGAGGGATGTATTGTATCACTGGACATTCGGATACATAAGTGAGGGATGTATCCGAGAGGGGAGGGATATATCAAAGAGTGGATATATAGGACATCCAGATACATCACTGGACTTCTGAATACATAGGTGAGAGATGTATCAGAGAGGGAAGGGATGTATCCGAGCAGTGGCGGAGCCAGAAATTTAGTCAAGAGTGTTCAAACTTTAAAAGAGTCGATAATTTTTTTTAGCGGAGTGAGTGCACAAAACATTTTTTTTATTTTTACTGATAAGTGGATACACCCAAATTTAAAATTCAAGAGAATTGTTGAAACTTTTTTCTCCACATATTGTATTAATAAATGTAGTTGATGAGGATCGAACCCTTGACCTCAAAGACACAAATTCACATGCTTACCCCTAGACTAAAAACCACTATTGTGCATAAGTGTGTTTATTTTATTATATGTGTTTATTTTATTATATATCTACATATTAGGCAATATTCTACCTATATGCACAATATAATTTTCCGACGAAGGGTGTTCGCCTGACCATCCTTACTTGGCTGTAGCTTCGTCCCTGTATCAGAAAGGGGGATATGGATGTATCTGTGAGAGGAGAGTGATGTACTCGAGAGAGAATTTTTTAAATTTTTTTAAATAGTAGGAAATTTTAGAAATTATGTTAAAATAAGAAATGTATTTAGGTAATTTTTCCTTTTATTTTTATTTTTCATTTTTAACCTATGAAAGAATATAATTTATTTTTTCATGCTTTACCCTTGACATTAATTAAGGATTATTTTGATTTGGTGTATCTTCTTATAGAAAGAATAGAAGCTTTTGCTGAGGAAAACAAAAAGCACGTTTCATCAAAAAAAAATAAAAATTGGGCAAAAGCGTAAAGTCACACTGTACCCACCCAACCGGGTTTCCGGGTTTCACCCTCCGAATCCAAAACGCAAAATCCTTCTCTCTGGGAGTGGTATGTGTTTGATCGGCCATTGTTGAACGCTTCTACGATCAATTGGGTATTTTGATTCATCTTTGTCAATAATTTACCTGAATTGGCGACGTTACAGCAGAAAATTGGCATAAGTAGAAGCAGTTTTGGATGAATTAAAGTGGTTTAATCACCTCTTACAAACAGCTGGGGCTTTGGCGAACCGCAATTGAATTTCATATAGACCTCAGGTAAATATTCCCGACTGTGTTTTCTAAAAATTGAAAAAAGTTTTTTTTTTTTTTTTTTTTGATGTTCACCATGAAATCATGTAAAATTAGAGTGGTTTCTATGTCAACAGGCTGATGTGGAGGAGCCTCTTAGAGGAAGAGGCAAATATTTGTCATTTTGATGATACAGTTGAGGTATTGTTTATTTAAATGTTTGTCAGTCTTCTTCGGCATAAACTATTTCAAATATTGTGCTGAAGATGTCTTTGAGCTCAACTGCATTATCTACTGAAGTTAAGGTGTCCAATCAGGAGAATTTGTTCATGGTACGCGGCAACCTATCCAACAATGGAAGTCCTCGAGAACAAGAGGCTGATGAAGAAAAGAGTGAACACCTTTATGGTGATTGTGACAGGGGTGACAACGAGAATGAGTATGATGAAGATGAGGAAGAGGATATGGATTTTAATCCTTTGTTAAAAGAAACTGTCTCTCTAGATGCTTCTTCAAGCTTGAGCTCAGAAATCGAAGGTCTGGATGCTGATGTGGTTGACAGTGGGGAGAACATTGCTGAATCATTGAGAGTTTGTTGCGAAGAAAGATTGCCAGATTTTTCACAGGATTGTCTCATTGGTGACAAAGAACTTGGTGAGGAGATTGTGATGCAAAATAGAGCTTCTTCTGAGGCTTGTCCAGAAGACTTGAGGAAAATTTCGTCTTTTGAACCTAAGGAGAGAGAATCCACTCTAGATACTGAACCTGAAAGTGGAATTTCAAATAACAAGAAGACTGTGTTGAATGGAGGGGGTGATCACATTGAGGATCTTTCAGTTGGAGGGTGTAACAATATAGCAAATTCAGGTAGATCCATCATAGATATGGATAATGAGGATGCTATATGTAAGCGTACTAGAGCACGCTACTCACTTGCTAGCTTTACACTTGATGAACTTGAGACATTTCTTCAGGAGACCGATGACGAGGATGATCTTCAGAATGTCAACGATGAAGAAGAGTACAGGAAGTTTCTTGCAGCTGTTTTACATGGTGGAGATGGAAATTCTGGAAATATACAAGATAATGAAAATGTTGATGATGAAGATGAAGACAATGATGCAGATTTTGAGCTTGAAATTGAGGAGGCATTGGAGAGTGACCTTGATGAGCATCTGAAGGATGATATTGAAGAGTACGAGGCTGTTGGTCGAAGACCTAAGACTAGGCAAACCAGGCGCCAAAGATCTTCTCTTGAGAACAAGAATAAGATTTTAGGATTGTCAGATAGGCCACTACGCCCTTTGTTACCATATCTTCCCAGTTCTCCTTATTCCGTACATGGTGCAAAAGGCATGATGCCTCCATCCAGTCTGCTGCCTGCAAATGATGGCTTTGTGAATGGATTTACACCCCATCAGATCGGACAATTATATTGTTTGATACATGAGCATGTTCAACTTCTTATTCAGGTTTTTGCTGTTTGTGTTCTTGAGCCGGCCAAACGGCACATTGCTTCTAATGTTGGGGAATTGATTTCTCAAATGCTTTGTAAACGTGATGAAGTATTAGCAAGTAGGAGTGTGCCATATCCCAGTTTTTGCTTCTTCTCCCCGTATGTTTGTCCTTCGGTATCTGATGAACCTTTGCATATTTCGCCTGTCCAAATTACCAACAAAATGTCTTCAGCACATGATTTGCAGCGAGACTGCTCATCTGGACTTAACATGGTGCAGCCTTTTGAAAGAATTTCTCGTTCAAGAGGAAGGCATGAAGCTATTACAAATAATCTGGTGGGATGCCCTTTAGGCTCCTGGGTACCTTATATAAATGGTCCAATACTATCTGTTCTTGATGTGGCTCCAATCAAATTAGTTAAAGACTTCATGGATGACGTTTCTCATGGTATATCATGTTAGAACACTAAATTTCATTTGATTTTCTTATTCTTTTCAGTTTATGATACTTACGTTAATTTATCACTGGTGATGTTTATTGACAGCTGTGCAAGATTACCAATGTCGGCAAGTAGGAGGTTTGAATGACAGCTGCTCGGAGAAGAAACCCTTGTTTCCTGTCCAAAATATTCAGTTTACTGCTGAACCTGATGGTCGTGCTTCCTTGTATTCAAACGTTGTGCCTCCTTCTTCATCAATTTCTCGAAAATCAAAGAAGACTCTGGCTGCTGTATTAGTAGAAAAAGCTAAACAACAGGCAGTTGCTTCTGTTCCAAATGAGATTGCTAAGTTAGCTCAGCGCTTCTATCCTTTGTTTAATCCTGCTTTGTATCCCCATAAGCCACCCCCTGCAATGGTAGCAAACCGGGTGCTTTTTACTGATGCAGAGGATGAGTGAGTTTATGTCCTTTTATTTTTGTGCAACAGCAGTATTCTTATGAAATGAGTTGTTTTACTGACTAGGCCGTGATTGTAAAATTGTTGCGACTTTGGCGCCTTCTTGCTTTTGCTAGTTGGTATTGCTCATCTCCTCCACATTCGTCAGTCTCTGCCACGGTGATAGGTGGTGAACTAAACTCCTTGCTATAGGAAGAAAAGAGAAAGTAGTGATTTTAGTTTGGGTTCGGAGTTTGCAAAGTTAGATTGTTGGAATTCTCATCTCACGAAAAGTTAATGCATTCTGAAAATGCTCCCAAATAAATGATCTCTTTTACAACTTATTTCTCAGCATGATAAAGAGAAAGTAGTGAACTTTTTAGGGTTCATAGTTACAAAGTTGGAATGTTGGGATTCACATCTTATGGAAAAAATGCATTCTGAAGTTTCTCCCAAATAAATGATCTTTGCAACTTATTTCTCAGCATGACACAATATTAGGTGTTGTCGTAAAGAGGAAAAAAATTCTGTTACATCTATTAAGTATGAAAACAACTGGGTGAAGCTAATTACCTACATCTGTGAGAGCCTAGCAGTTGTTCTGAAATAAAGATTTCACTAGTCTTTTCAGTGTGCTTTTGTTAAATACAATGTATTATTCGTCTTCCACTAAGGCAGTTTCATCAATTCCCTACAAGGTTCTTAAAGTTGTAATATTATGGATGATCCCCATTTTACCCATATGTTGATGTTTTGCTTTTACCTTTATTGATTAGTTTAGTAATATAACCTTGACATCTGGTGCAGATTATTAGCATTGGGTTTGATGGAGTATAATACAGATTGGAAAGCAATTCAGCAGCGGTATCTTCCTTGCAAATCTAAGCATCAGGTGATTCTTATGTGCACTTTCGATGGAAACAACTCTGTTGTCAGTTATTTATCCTCTTGATTTCATTGTAGTTTTAGTGTTAAACTTGTGCTTAACATGGTGAAATACTTGACCCTTTTTGCAGATTTTTGTCCGACAGAAGAATCGCTCATCATCTAAAGCACCTGATAATCCAATAAAGGTTTATTACTAGTGTCAGTATTGCACATAGAACATTAAGAAAAAATCATAGTGTTAACATTATGGCTCCATTTTAACTGCCACAAAAGTTCCAGCAAAAGATCTTCCCCAATCTGTTCATTCAATCAGTTGGGACTTGGGACATGCTGGAGATGTTGAAGCCAGCTTGAAATTGATGATCTCTCTTCCACTCCTTCAACTGTTCCAAGAATGTCTTTAACTCTACAATGATTTCCCATTCATCAAATCAAGTTACAACTTGCAATCACAATGCATCCATTAATCATGATCTTTTCTTGCAGTTACTCAGTATTTTCAAAATATGTTGCTGGGAATGCATTTTTTGATTGATTATTCTTGATGTTATTCAGATTTTTTGATTGATTATCATGGTCATTGAGCATGGTAAATAATGTTGTAATGACTCTTGTAGGCTGTTCGGAGGATGAAAAACTCTCCCTTGACAGCAGAAGAGGTTGCACGTATTGAAGAGGTAAGTTTACATGACAACATACATTTCCCAGTATCATCATTTCCATTGTCGCTGCTTCACTATTTACATGGTCATGATCACGCAGGGCCTGAAGGTGTTCAAGCTTGATTGGATGTCCGTGTGGAAGTTTATTGTTCCTTATAGAGATCCTTCCTTGTTACCCCGGCAGTGGCGCACTGCTATTGGAACACAGAAATCATATATATCTGATGCTAGTAAGAAGGCAAAACGTCGGTTGTATGAATCAGAGAGAAAAAAACTAAAATCTGGTGCTTTGGAAACTTGGCATATTTCTTCCAGAAAGAAGGTAAGATTGCGTCTTTCATTCAAGCTGCTGTTTTGCATCCACTGTCGATGTTGGAAAAGTGTACTTTGTCAAGAAGTATCTGACTCGCCAGTATGTTCTGTTACAGTCGGGTGAATAGTTTAATATCACTATTTCAAGAATTGTATTTTTCACCTATGCAGTAGATATATTTCTTCTTTTCTTATTACCATATCACTATATCTGTAAACATCATCTGGCCAATTTCTAGTAATTACCATCAAATATGGAGCATGGAGCTGGTAGAAATAGGGAAAAGTCTCTTATGCATGTGAGACTTAATTAGGTTTGTTCTGAAATATAGCCATGATTGTGGAATCAGCTAAGAATCTTAGTTCTTTTTAGAAATTAGAAGCTGGGTCAAATTTTATACTGAATCTTGGTTAATGACAGTTTGCGGAAATTTGTACTAAGATGGGTTTTCTTGCTCTAGCATGAACTAGTTTATATATGGTTCATTTGATATAGTATTAAATCTGATCATGTAATGTGACTAATTGTGTAGGCTAGCGGCTAGTCTGACTTCTTCTATCTTCAGATCAACATAAAATCATAGTTTGTTTATAATCTCTAGTTGATCCTAATCTCAATTTTCGTTGAAAGGATTTAGCTTACTATTTGTATATCCAGATTTTTTCTTTAGTAAGCCACAATTATCAAAGTAGACTAGACTTGCTTGCAGTTACTATAGATTAGGCCAGTTTGCTGCAGCTATCTTAGACTTGCATTGAATGTGATTATTGGTTCCCTGCTGGATTAGTGATCTTGAAATTAGTCTGTTTTGAATCTGTGAGCCAGAGCCGGAAGAATTAGATTGAACTAAGAGTGATCTAATTATCGAACATGTAGAAATACTCATAGATGTTATGACTAAGATATTATTTAATGCTTGTTTGACTATAATTAGGCATTGGATAGATTGTAGTATTGTACTATAGCCTACTTGAAAATCTTTTTCCAGAAGAGATTACTCAAGAGAAATCAAATTTCTATAGCAAAGGATGGACATTATCCTTAAACCGATTAATTATGGTCTTTCATTGAACTGGCAAAAGAGGAGAGAACATGATGTCTTTGGGGTGTGGGCCAAGCAACAAGGATCTGGGGATACAAAAGTGTGGACAGTGGCTTACAGGAGGAGAAAGAAAAATAATAACTATGGTCTGCTGGTGGTTGGAGGAGGAAGAAAATCAAATTATGATTCTCAGAAAAATTAAGAGTCTTATCAAAGTCTTCTGTTTTATTATAATTCAATTACCGTTCCCCTAATAGTAGGCTCCACTTACCTATGGCCCAACTCACTATGTTTCATTACTGCTTGTTGGTTGGGTTTCAAAACATTGTTCTCAATTCAAGGCTAAAGTTGAAGGTATTGCAATAGTGATGGAAAAATGGATATATAATAAATAGATAGTCTAAACCTAATGGATGATATACAGGTCTGGGGTAACAATAATAAATCGGAGGGACTCATTGCATCTATATAAAAGTCATTTTGCTTTGTGACATTTAAAAGAAGTAGATCAATCTTTTTAATATTACATGATCATTAATCCTCTAATCATCATGCATTCATTATCCGTGAATTTTCAGTAACATCAGGCCCAGTGTGCAAAGTGGCAGACATAGCGAATAATAAACTGAAAGAAGATCGTGTAAGATGGTTTGATCATGTCCTATGTAAACTTCAAAGTACAACATGATGATTGAATCTCCTAAGAATGGGCGAGGTAGGCTTGTATGGATGGAAGTCCCCTAAAGACATAATTTCTTGTGAATTAGCTAAGAACAGACGCAATGGAAGCAAGGGATTTATTTTGGCGATATCAGCTTGTTGTGATTCAAGCTCAGTCTGTTAGTTTTACACTTAAATTAGATCCGATTTTGCCAGCAGAAGGAGTATTCTTAGGTTGGTTGGTAACTAGCATGTCAATATAGGGATGATTGTATAGGAAGAAGAAGTTAGTTGAAGAATTGACAAGGAACAAAGAAGAATTGGCAGCAATTCAGTGACGTGGCTGATTGTTTTTCATGTCTCACAAAGAAGAATAGTATTTTGGAATGGAGAAGATCAGTAGAGGAATTGTACCCTGGAAAGGACAAGACTAGGCATTTAAATAGACAAGCCTTAGTTCTTCTAAACCAACGGTTACTAACTTACTTTTTAAAGAAGTTAATCATTGATTAGAATCAACAGAACCCTTTCGAAGAGATACTAAACGTCAGTTTCCTTATTTTTAATTTCAAATATTATTGTGAGATATAGCTAGTTTTAGAGAACCCTTAGTTTAGCTTAAAGGACCAATTTTGGAATGAGATGGGTTAGAATATATTGGAATAAATGTAGAGGATTCATATAGCTGAGGCCAGCAAGTTTGTGCTTGACGTGTAACTGATTGTTGATTGATTTATAAACACACTTGAGCAATCTGTCCCATCCAAGTGGGACCTATCGGCTATCAGTATTATATTTAAGGCCTGTTAGTGATCTTTTGTACTTGCAGAATATTTTAGCTAAGCTGAGAATGCCTGTACCTTGCATGGCTACAGATATAAATGTTTATGTGTTGGTGCCGAAGAGTTGTCCATCATGAAGTAGAATATTTTTTTTTCTTGTTTTTGGTAAATTATTGTGCAACTAGAGGTTTTCCCAATGTTTCGTGCTTTGGCTGGATAGTAGTTCATGAGGCATGTCTAGCTCAGGACAATTTAAGCAAAAGAGGCTTTACCAAGTGTTGCCTGTGTTGAGAGGAGACTAAAATGTAAATCCTTTGTTTTTATATTATGATGTGGCTGATGAGTTTTGATGCATGTTTCTGAGCACGTTTAGGGTCCGTCTATTGAAGCCAAAATCACTAGTTTGTGATTGAGGCAGACCGCAGAGTTAATTGAGTGATTGTTTTGTTTTTGAAATTGAGTTAATTGAATGATTGATGAGTGGATTCTATTGGTTCCTACACTTTTGAGAATGTTCTATAACTTCAATGCTCTGTAATTTCCAATGCATCCACTGGGTGCAGTTATATATAAACATGTGTTTGCTCATGAAAAAAATTGCAGGATGATGTTGCTGACAGGGCTATCGAAGAAAATTGTGGTGCAGATAATTGTACAGACAGAAATGAGGAAGCTTATGTTCACGAGGCCTTTTTGGCAGATTGGAGGCCTGCTGTATCCAGCATCCAAGTGAATCATTCTATGTCAAACCTGGCAGAGAAAATTCCTCCACTCCAGCTATTGGGTGTGGAGAGTTCTCAAGTTGCTGAAAAGATGAATAACAGTGGTTCTAGAAATTGGCAATCCCATATCTCTAATGAGTTCCCTGTTTCTCTGAGGTACTCATTGCATCTTTGTACTCTTTTTTTCGCTTTTTTGTTCATGTTTTTTTTGAGGTTGCAGACATTCTGCATTTCCATTATGCTGACTCACTATGCTTATCATCTAACTTGAAGGTCGTCAGAAACTGAGTCTTTTTCGCTGGGAAACGGAGCCCGTAAATTTAACAATGGGCAGTTAGTTAAATTAGCGCCAGGTTTGCCTCCTGTTAATCTTCCACCATCTGTTCGAGTAATGTCTCAGTCGGCTTTCAAAAGCTATCATGTTGGAACATATCCGAGGGCTTTTGGTGGGGATGCTTCTACCGGTGATGGTGTGAGAGACAATGCAGTCCCAAAAACTGCAAATGCTGCAAAGCCATATACTAATTATTTTGAGAAAGATGGACCATTTAGCAGTAGTGCTGGGAGGAACAATATAAGTAATCAGAATCTACAGGAAACCAGATTGTCGAAGGATAATAAGAATGTTACAGAAGAAAAGGATGAGTCAGGTCTAAGGATGCATCCCTTACTCTTCCGGGCCCCTGAAGATGGCCCTTTGCCATATTATCAGTCTAACTCTAGTTTTAGTACATCCAGTTCGTTCAATTTCTTTTCAGGTTGTCAACCTAATCTTAGCCTCTTTCATCATCCACGCCAATCAGCCCATACTGTTAACTTTCTTGACAAGTCTTCTAATCCCAGGGATAAAACTTCAATATCATCTGGTTTTGACTTCCATCCGCTTCTGCAAAGAACTGATGATGCAAATTGTGACTTGGAAGTTGCATCTGCTGTTACACGACCCTCTTGTACCTCAGAAACATCAAGAGGATGGTGCACTCAAGTTCATAATGCTGTTGATAGTAGTTCAAATGTTGCATGTTCTATACCCTCTAGCCCTATGGGAAAGAGCAATGAGGTTGACTTGGAGATGCACTTGAGTTTCACGTCCAGTAAACAGAGAGCCATTCGAAGCAGAGGGGTGGCTGGCCATTTTATGGGAAGATCACCGACTAGTGCTTCTAGAGATCAAAATCCTCTAAACAATGGAACTCCAAATAGAACCACCCAGCATAGTGATTCAGGTGCCACTGCAAGGATTTTGTCCAGTGATGAAGAAACTGGAAATGGCGTTGATGATTTGGAAGATCAGTCTCTTGTAGAAATTGTGATGGAGCAGGAAGAACTAAGTGACTCAGAGGAAGAAATAGGAGAAAGTGTAGAGTTTGAGTGTGAGGAGATGGAGGACTCAGAAGGAGAGGAGATATTTGAATCTGAGGAGATAACCAATGATGAAAATGAGGTACCTCTTGAAAATAACTCTGCTAAAAATTTCTTGGACTTCCATTAAGGCAGTCCAGTTATTGCTTCCCAAATTAGTTATTCTGTCTATCATGTTTTCTTTGTACTAAAAAATGTCAGGAACTTCCTGGTGTTTCTATTATTAGGTGGTAAAGTGCATATCTTTCTTATTACTCCACAAGCTTGATAATTTTGTTTTTCATCCGTGCGCAAGTAATAATGTTATGTATGTTGTTAGTACTTTAGGAAACATTGTGCACCCAGAAACTACTGCATCAACACTAAGTTACAATCACAAGCTTCATTCTCTATCTCCTCATCAAAAAGAAAAGAAATCAAGCATAAACTTCAGAATTTGCAGTCTTACGGTGACTTTTACCAACTTTCTGCTCACTTTTATTTTGCTCAATAACTTTGTTTTGGCCAGGAGATGGATAAAGTTGCATTGGACGACTCTTATGATCAACATGTACCTAATACACATGGTAATTCAAAAGGAAATTCCTGTAGCATTACTGAAGGCCATGCTACTAGGTTTGACAAAGCAACGGATGACCAGCCCAGTTCTCTGTGCTTGAATTCGAATCCACCTAGGCCGGTTTCTCCCCAAGTCAAGTCTAAGTCTAGACATTCCAGTAATTCTGCTGGCAAACCCCAAGATCCTACTTGTTCCAAGAGGTCTAGAAAGAAAGCAAGGCGGGACAGAGATCACCCTACGGTACAGAAGTCTGCTTCTGACATGCCTGAACAGGCGAACCAATCTTCTGCTGCCTCTTCACACAGGAATTCCAGGAAACGTGCGCGTAGAATAGTTTCAAGGAAAACAGACACAAGCTTGATTGCTGATACGAATGTGGAAAGTCCGAACAGTACTAAGAAAGATGAAGTAGGTTGATTTTACTCTAATGATCAGAAACAAAACTTGGCTGATTTAGCTTTTGTTGCCTCATATGACATATTAGGGCTGGGAGGGTAGTTTGCCCCATTTTTGAAAGTTCTCTTGCAGCTCTGGTAAGGTTCAAGCTCTGCAAGTGCAGCTGTAATATTCTATTCTGGAAAATAGAAAATGAATGTATTATGTATATAACATTAATTGTTGAATTCAACAAATGAAGTTGAATCAAATTCCTCAAAACAAAATCAAAAATATCTTTTCTGATGGGAACAGCTTAATACCACTGAATTAAGTTGACACCAGATTGAGTAAATACCAAAGAACACAATGATACAGTGACATAGCATGTTTAACACAGGTTGAGAATTGAGATACAGTGATATATTCCATAGTTAGATACAAATATAAATTATACATTACTGTATTTCATTCTAAATATAGTGATAAAATGATATAATATTTCATTCTTTATTTAGTCATACATTGGACAAACAAAAAGCTTAGAAACAATGATACACACAAAATTTTAAAGTTAGATTAATTAATAAAGTATGTTATGTTAACTTGGACAAACAGAAAGCTAGAAACAGTGATACACACCATATACTTACTTGAGATACAGTGATACACTCTATACTTTAGATACATATACTTTAATATAATGATACAATATTTCATTCTTTATTTAGATTCATTGATACTATCTTTTCAAATGTAGATTTGGACTGATTTTAACCTTCATGTTGCCATTAAAGTTTGAAAATCGAAGAAGTAAAGAGAAACCAAATTACATATTCTATTTTTGCACTGAAGATACGGATGTTTTACTGGATTTTGTTATTTCAAAAGATTTTTGCGTGATTTTCTCCTGAATCATAATGCATGTATTATAGATACATGTTTGACAAATCACCAATACACTGTATCGTGTGTTATTTTTGAATAAAGAGTTATTATATTTAGTAATTATTAAAAGTATGGTTATGTATAGTAATTATGCATGCACCGAACTGCCACTATTTGTGAAAACTCCTTAATTCTCATTTTCTCTCCTAACTTGTTAAGGGCTTTGCGAGTAAAATTTTAAACTTACGGTTATTCAGGTTGGGATTTGGCACAAGACATTAATATCTTTGGTATTCGATATTTTTCGAATATCGAATTATTTACCTAATAAAGGTCATATATCAACATCTCTATCAATACAAGTCTAAAGAGAAAAACTAAAGCCTAAACATAAACAATCCATATATATATATATATATCATAAGCGTTGACAAAAGAAATTGTTATTTGATTTTCTCTTTTCATGGTGCTGACTTCTAATCAATATATGGTACACAGTGATACATTTACTTTGTACAATGGATAGTATTTCCTAGTTACTATTGTCTATTTACTACTACATAGCATTATATTTGGTCATAAAAGATTAGGCACATATGCTTCGATTATAATTTGCATTGATTGTTCATCTGTGTTTGGGGTGCATACATTAGTTTCTAACTCCTTAGCAGAAACCTTTTTTTTTGGTTGATTTCTATTATATCGTGCGCTCGCATCGAAAAAAAATAATAATAAGAGCAAAGGTATTAACTTTATAATACAAGAATTGTTTTTTTTTTTTTTTGCTAAAAACTTTTGAAAAAGTTTTCAAAGAGTCGTAATATCTAACAGGTCGAGTCTTATGTCGGTCATATAGAATACCAACACATAGAAAAAAGGCTGAAGAAACGCTATCCTTGAGTAGTAGAACATAGGGAAAGAAAGTCGTATAAGGACGAGGGATCCAACTTAAAAATGATATTACCGAATTATTCAAAAGTTCGGTATTTCAATACTACTTTTAACTATCCGTTAGCATGTTGTTCTACCGAAAATTTAAAAATTCTGAACCGAATACCAAACGACCACCCTTAATTTTCATATATAGCTTAAAAATCTAAATTAGAGTCCAATCAATTTGGTTTTATTAATAATGTCCAGACAGGGCTTTAGATCATAAAATCCTTTTGTAAATTCTGACATTAAAAATATGTGTCAGATAAATTCTTCTGTGTCTTTCTCATACTTTTCTCTATAAAAACTACACATAGAACTCATAATTCTCTATAATTCCAATGTCGTCGGCCGGAAACTCTGGCGGCGGAGAAATGGCCGGAAATTCACCTCAGAATTACTACTGCTACGGATGTCAGAGCACTGTCAGCTTAACACCATTGCCAAATTCTGAACTCTCATGCCCTAATTGCAATGGTACATTTTTAGAAGAATCCCAAACCGTCCCTCCTCCAGATCCTATTACCGGCGACAATCCCTTCGGAGACGACTCATCGTTTTCCTTCCCCACCGATTCCGGCGGCGGAGGCGGCGATGAACTTTCTGCACTCTTCGATGGTGGCGCCCTTTTCGGCCAATCACCTGTTGAATTAGACCCTGTTACGTTCATCAATAGCTATTTAAGGGATGGTGATGCAACTATTCAATTGCTGCTTGAAAACAATCTTATCGGCGGTGGTGGAAGTGAGAATGGGTTACCGGAGAATTTTGGTGACTATTTTGTGGGGCCGGATCTCGAGCAGCTGATCCATCAACTTGCAGAGAGTGACTTGAACAGGCTTGGTACACCACCTGCTGCAAAATGGGCTGTTTCGGGCCTTCCTGATGTTAAGGTGAGTGATGAGTTGTTGAATTCGGATTTATCACAATGTGCTGTTTGTAAAGATAGTTTTAAGCTGGATGAATTGGTGAAGCAAATGCCTTGCAAGCATATGTACCATATCGGTTGTATATTACCTTGGTTAGAAATGCATAATTCGTGCCCTGTATGTCGGTTTGAGTTGCCAACTGATGATTCTGATTATGAGAATAGGAGAGGTAGGATTACTAACAATGACAACAATGCTGGTTTGTTTTCTCTGGGTTTAGAAGGTGGAGGAAATCAGGGGAATCCTATAACAGTGGATAGCAATGGTGGTTTGTTTTCTCTGGGTTCAGAAGGTGGTGGTAATCAGGGGAATCGTAGAACAGTGGAGAGCAATGGTGGTTTGTTTTCTCTGGGTTCAGAAGGTGGAGGAAATCAGGGGAATGCTAGAACAGTGGAGAGCAATGGTGTTTTGTTTTCTCTGGGTTCAGAAGGTGGAGGAAATCAGTGGAATCGTAGAACAGTGGATAGCAATGGTGGTTTGTTTTCTCTGGGTTCAGAAGGTGGAGGAAATCAAGGGAATGCTAGAACAGTGGAGAGCAATGCTGGTTTGTTTTCTCTGGGTTCAGAAGGTGGAGGAAATCAGGGAAATGCTAGAACAGTGGAGAGCTATGCTGGTTTGTTTTCTCTGGGTGCAGAAGGTGGAGGAAATCAGGGGAATCCTAGAACAGTGGAGAGAAGGGTTAGGATTTCATTACCAGGGCTGTTAAGGGGGTTGCAATCGCATGCTGAGACAAGCAACAGTGGAGGTGGGGGAAGCAACGATGGAGTGAATAATGATGGTAACAGTAGTAGTAGCGATGATACTCATGGGGAGCCGAATCCACGTCCTGGAGGACAAGGACAAGCAACACAGGAGGATCTTGATTAAAGTATGTACCATAGTTCTGAATTTTTTCCAAATCTGCTATATTTGTAGATGTTTAATTAGGTGTTTGGTATAATCCTGTCAGAGAATTAAAAGTCATGTATACTTGAAAGTTGAGATTGCAGGGAATTTTGAGGATAGTTTTGTGCCTTGTTTGAGTTTCCAATTATTTGCTTTATATAAGGTGCAAAGAGGAGCATCTAGAACTCACCCTTTGGGGGTGACCCAGTGGTTTGGGCTTGGGACTTCCATGTTGGAGGTCTCAAGTTCGAAACCCCTTGCCAGCGAAAGTAAGGGGTTTGCCTTCTGGGTCGAGCTCGTCGCACGGGTTTGCCTAGTGCGGGTTACCTCTTTTGTGTGGTTGCCAGCGAAAGTAAGGGGTTTGCCTTTTGGGTCGAGCTCGTTGCACGGGCTTGCCTAGTGCGGGTTACCTTTTCTGTGTGGTTTGTGATTTTGTGTGGTTTGCGTTTGTGATTTTGTGTGGTTTGTGAGCTATTGCATAGGTGTGGTTTGTGATTTTGTTTGGTTTGCGAGGAGCAGGGGTTTTCGCTACAGGCTATCAATATGATAAAAAAAGTTCCAAGAAAATACACCCTGTAGGGCTCGAACTTGCGTACCTTAGGTGTTAAACTTGAATTTTAACCACTGGCACCACAAAGCTCATTGTTTCTTTGGGTGCCATGGTTAATATTTAAACATTTCCTTATACATATATATACACAAAATTTCAACTGAAACGTCCAGGTGCTTTGGCACCCCCTCGAGCCTACATAGATACGCCCCTGTCTGTCAAGCTGATATATTAATTGTTAAAGAAACTTAGCAACAAATATGTTAGTAATAGGAATACAAAATTTGAACTTAGTGAGAAAACGATCATTGAAACTGTTGGAATACTAACCCCCCGATTTGCCTAAAGAACAGGTATATACTATCTGTTCCTTTACTGATTACAACAACTATGTTATGTAGAGCAAATAAAATAATAACACAATATTTTATCGCGGAAAACCCCAACTCATAAAAGGTAAAAAACCACAACCTACACCTTTGTAGGATTTAACTCAACTTCATTAAACTCCGAGCCTCAACAAAGTTACAAACCTATGTAACCTAAGGAATTATAAACTCTAATTCCTAAACGCCAACAACCAACTAGATCGTTGACCCTACTCTAAGTTATGAATTTAGATTACAACTCTTGCAATCCTAGAAACTAACTGTAATTCCTAAACTTCAACACAAACCCCCCAAGGATTATGTTTCCAAGTCTTCAAGTCATCCCAACGCGAAGACTATATTCTCCAGTTTATACCTCACTGGATCTAGAAAGCATCAAAGATACAACTCGATAAAACGCAATACAAGCAAACTTGACTTAAAAACTATAAAGCATAAATGTATGGATCAGGTTCTTCAATCTTGTTTCCTTGCGTTGGCTGCACTTGGATCTTCAATCAGAACTCTCTCAAATATGAACTCCCTCTATTTGATTGTATTCTTCTTGTACCTCTCTGTTTAAGTGCGCAGAGTTCTTTGTGAAACCCTTATTGTATTTATAGATGTGAAACTTCTCCTTCTTTGATTCAGAGTTGGTCCTTCTAAGGATTCCTATCCCTTTTAGGATTTCGTTTGCAGCTTTGCCTTGATATTTCTTTCCAGGTAGGAATCCTCTATGAAAGGAAACTTTATGCACTGGTTTCTTGTCGTAAAAGCAATCCATCCACCGTCTTATAACTTCTGCTTCACGTGGTTGACATTCTCCTAATTCCAGTCGGACTCATCTGTTCCGCTATGTGTCAATCATCAAAATCTTTCTCGATCTAACAGAAACCCTGCTGGAAATTTAAACTGCATACATACATTTGAATAAAAAATTCAGGATGAGGATGGCATGATTTTGACTTCATATATTTTGTTTAATTGGAGTTTTTTAACTCCTCTGTTGATACACCTGTTGTTTAGGTTTGTAGTTATTTTTATTGTATTTGTGTCTTCTATTGCGCTTGGTGCGTAAAACCTTAACAGACTTGTGCGATTTTCTGTCTTTTGCTTTTGAGTACATTGAGAGAAACTTGAGGCTTACACTGTCATTTTGATGCTTATGACAGCATTCATGTCTTTACGCCAGCATCTTTACCCTGTGATGATACTTGATGTTTTTTTTCCAACCTCAATTCCGCTTCTTTTATCCTTCACTAATGTGGAATCAGTTAAGAGGTCCACATCTGATGATATTGCTTTCTTTTTCCTGGCTGTTTTTTTTATGTTTTTTCCTGAGCCGAGGGTCTTATCGGAAACAACTCTCTACCTCCCAACGTTGGTGGTAAGGGCTGCATACACACTACCCTCCCCAGACCCACTTGTGGGTACGTTGTTGTTGTTTCCCTGGTGCGCACCATTGAAGCCAGGGTGCTATTGTTAGCTTGCCGATTTCAGAAATTTACTCCATTTTTTTTATCCCGTGATGTAGTGTACTTAGGTATTGGCTGTTCTTTCTTTTGACATCAAGTTAATTTAGATCTTTAGATCATAATTCCCAGCTATACTTCGTTTTAAATCTAATATTGTACACGTTGTCCTGGGCACTTGCCGCCCAGTAACGTTGGCCACGTTCTTAGTTGACAGGAAATCGTCTTATATCAGACCTAGTAATTAATCAAAATAATTTCCTGCGTGAGGTAGTCTTTTTGTAATATGGGTTGTGATTTTGCATATCTGCACCCTTATTAGGTTTGTTCTTACTGTATCCAGTTGTTCACAGTCATAAGGCAGGTTGCGTGCTGATCAAGTGATTAAACAGTATCTTCGTATTGCTAGCTTCTGGCTGAGGTGACTCTATATTTAGATTATGTAAGATGAACGCCAAAGAGGGTGTGGCTCAGTCATGTTGATACTTTAGTAGTTATCATACAATATTAGCCTTCTTGATGGAGCCAAGGGAGGCGGGTGAAAGGGTCTTCTGTCGAGGTTCGTTAGGTACTTATTTGGCTATAAGGAGGAATTAGGAGAGGTAGAACAGGGGGAGGTGATTAGAAAACAATTTCGTAAAAATCATGTATTTTGGCTGATCTTTCAAAAATGAATTGGTTTATTCCTCCAAATAGGATATTACCCTTAT
Source organism: Solanum etuberosum (assembly GCA_029582245.1). Classification (NCBI taxonomy): domain Eukaryota; kingdom Viridiplantae; phylum Streptophyta; class Magnoliopsida; order Solanales; family Solanaceae; genus Solanum; species Solanum etuberosum. The sequence goes on along the minus strand of JAJONR010003082.1, from coordinate 20,671 downwards.
CTTTTACTGTATTCCTAACCAACAAATGTGGCAAACACATCAGATAGCTACTCAGAAATTATAAGAAGGAACAGTAAACTTTGGGTCGAAGCGAGAGGGGCACTGCATTTTAGAAGTGAAACTCTGGCTTCCACCTGTTTTTGGGTGGTTTGACTTTGTAAATTTTACGTCAATCAGAAATAGTCTCTCTATCCTCATAATGACAGGGGTAAGATGTGTGTACATCCCTAATCCCTTCCCTTTCCAGACCTTATTTGTGGGATTATACCGGAGTGCGGAGCCAAAATGACAACTTTTTTTCTTCAAAAAAACATAAACAACAGATCAATTTTTTTTAACCAAGGGTAAAGTCGCTCACGATATCCTACTGACAAAATTAACTCCATTTAGTACGTTAAATAAAATCGCTGCCCCAACAGCGATTTTGTCAATTTTAAAAAAAAATTAAAATCACTGCCCCACCAGTGATTTTGTCAATTTTTTTTAAAAAAATAGCTGCAGCGATTTTGTCAAATTTTCCAAACCTCAAATCTCCATTTTTTTTTTTTGTTGCTGTGGAAACTTTTGTAAGCTCCACCCGGTGACAGTTCAGGCTTGACCTGGTAAATCTACTTGCAGGTTCGTCATTTTAATTGAATTCTGTTTTCCATGTGCATTTTTCAGCTTTAACTTGTCAATTTTCTTTGGTTGTATGATAATTCTCTCGGGAATGTGTTTTATCACCGTGATTATATGTGTTTTGGTAAAAGTTTCATTTTCCGGTGGCTTCTCTCCTTACTCCATCGCCGGTTTTTTTTTTTGAAAAAAAAAAATTGACAAATTTTAAGATTTTTTTTTTGAAAAAATGCTGTTGGGGCAGCGATTTTAATTTTTTTAAAAATAAAAAATTGACAATTAAATAGAATTTTTTATCAAACAAAGTTAATATTCTGTTTAATTTTGTCCGAAGGATATCGCGATTTTTCTCTTTTGGTAAAGAAAAAAAATTGATATGCTGTTTATGCTTTTTGAAGAAAAAAAAAATACCCTTTTGACTCCCGTCTCCATGAACTGCTCTCTTCGAACACACACAACAGGCATACTGTATACGTAAATTCTAATTGATCCCTTAAACTTTTTAAAGACCTTTCAATAATAGAAACTAGAAACAAACTGAGGCGGAATCAAGCAGCCAGAAATAATTGATTTTTTGTGAGCAGAATTCTTGCAAAAACAAATTCATTCACATCACATGATAGGCTTGTCAATAAGATATTAATTCTTATCCCAAAAATAAAATTCTACCTCAACTGATACTTGGAAGAGGCGTTTACAACATCGAATCGTGATAATCAGAATTTACAAAGTCAACAACAACATACTCAGTATAATCGAGTCCGGAGTCAAAAGAGTAATTTTTTTTCTTCAAAAAACATAAATAGCATATCAATTCTTTTTTCACCAAAAGGGAAAAATCCTTCGGACAAAATTAAACAGAATATTAACTCTGTTTAATAAAAAATTCTATTAAAATCGCTGCCCCAGCTGCGATTTTGTCGATTATTTTTTATTTCTTAAAAAATTAAAATTGCTGCCCCAACAGCGTTTTTTCAACAACAAAAAAAAAAATCTTAAAATTTGTCAAATTTTTTTTCAATAAAAAAATCCGGTGACGGAATAAGGAGAGAAGCCACCGGAAAATGAAACTTTTACCAAAACACATATAATCACGGTGATAAAACACATTCCTGAGAGAATTATCATACAACCAAACAAAATTGACAAGTTAAAGCTGAAAAATGCACATGAAAAAAAGAATTCAATAAAAATGATGAACCTGCAAGTAGATTTACCAGATCAAGCCTGAACGGTCACCGGTGGAGCTTACAAAAGTTTCCACAGCAACAAAATAAAAATAAAAATGGAGATTTGAGGTTTGGAAAATTTGACAAAATCGCTGCAGCGATTTTAATTTTTTTTTTGGATAACATCGCTGTCTCAGCAGCGATTTTATTTAATGGAGTAGACGGAGTTAATTTTGTCCGTTTGCCCATTTGGTTAAAAAGAAATTGATATGCTGTTTATATTTTTTGAAGGAAAAAAGTTGCCCTTTTAGCTTCGAATTCGCAGTTCATGCTTGATCTAGTTTTTTGGTTTCCCCCGTGGATATCGGAATTGGGGCACAATTAAATTTGGATTCGCGCTAGAAAGTTTCGTTTTGAGGGTAAAGTGTTCCCTAATAGATACAACTTTAAACTTGAGACTAGGGGTTTTAACGAGTCGATTATTGATCAAAACCAAAATCAAACCAACTTAATTGGTTTTAAAATTATCGAAATCAAACCAAACCAAATATAATATACATTTATCGGTTTGGTTGTTATCGGTTTCGGTTCGATTATACGGTTATTAATGATAAAAATAAAAGAAACAATTTATTCAAAACGTGAAAAAAATGATAACAATCCATTCTAAAGGAAAAAATAGTTAGAATGACTGATATTCGATTACTGAATTTACTATGAATAAAGCCTCAAAATTCACTATTTTGGCTTAGAAGGAAAAGACACTGACATTTTCAATCCCATTAATAATTGTTATAGACACTGACATACATGAAACCAATAAAATAAATGTTTACATTTTGATGAAAATATATTATAAGATATTTAAAATTGTTTATAAAAATACTATATTATATATATATATCATTTGTCGGTTTAGTTCGGTTATTTTCTCGTTTTTTTCCGAACAAACATGAGATTCACATCAACACTAGCATTGCTTAAAAAGGAGAAAAATACTATTATGAATCTATTTTTAATATAAGACAAAAAAAAATTAGTAACAAGAACTTTATTTATTTCATTTTTGTTCTATAATAGAACAAAAGGACCCATGTTCATATAGTTTTAACAAGAACAAGAAGATAGATCTATGTGTTTGATGGAATAAATTTCATTTGCCTTGGTAATTCTTTTTGAAGAGAAGCTTGACAGCACTCAGGATTCCATCTACAGCAAAATGGCACACCATGAGCACCTTCCAGCATAAACAAAATAACCATAAGCACAAAAATCACCATAACCATCTTAGCAAAACTCATACTTCCTTCTATTACAAAACTATTTTTATTTCTTTCTCAAGTGATTGATTTTTAGAGGTATTATATTAGAAAATCTTAAAAGATTGACAAAATATTCATTAATTATTATATTTTCATTTATAGTCTATATGACTGGATAGACAAATCCTTAAAGATTGACAAATCTTCATTAATGATTATAATTTATATTCCTGTTTTGTAAGTCTAGATTCACTTTTGAATCTTCATTCTATGGATATTTCTTGATTTTTCAGTAAATACTGTTAAGTGGGCTAGGCCAAAAAATCGATCGATCGAGTTGGGCTGGACATTCAGATTTAATTTTTTTTTCTTATCATCATAAATAAATAGAAAATAAAGATGAATAAAATGTACTTTGTGAGTGAAATATGAATCTATGTTTTGTACATTACCGATTAAATTTTTCATACTATCAAATTAAATTAACCTACAATTAACAATTAAATAGTATTGATAGTGTTACATTTCTCTAGTCAAAATCTATACCGTATAACTTAACCAACTAAAAAGGAACGGAGTGAGTAAAAATCTATATTATTAAATATATATAAATAAATTTTTTTTGTTAGTTCACTTTAGTTCAAATAACTCTGACAGCAATTTTACCCCAACTCATTTACTCAGCTATTTTAACCTGCTCAAATCTATTCCAACTTGTGGATTTGATACCTCTAATGGCAACCAACCACACTTTTTCAAAGAATCCTGCACCTGCCAGGCCTTCCTATTCCGCCGAAACCCAGCGGCATTGCCCCGTTTAGAGTATTTCAAAGTTTCCTATATACACATCAGCTTGCGTCTATTTTAATTAATTTACTGTGTACCTACAATCTTCCACTAGCCCAATCAAGAGGAGAAGTCGGGATTTAAAGTTTATAGATTCTAAGTTCTAGTTTTAATAAGCTACTAAATTCTAAATTGATAATTTGTACAAGTTTAATACATATTTTAAGTCAAATACAGAATTCGGACCAAAGCTATTGGATTCGGCTGAACCTGTATGTCACACTCTAGCTCCGACCCCGCAGAGTCATTATGATGTGATTGCAAAAGGCAGAGAAGTGTATCATATACACAGATAAAATTATCAGCAGAAAACTAGCACCAAAATAAACCAAATACCAGCAGACACAATTTTAATCCAGAAAAGGGTGTGCATTTTTTTTTTTTGCAATACAACAATCTCCAAACCAGAGAATTAAGAAATGTCGAAATGACTGTTAGCCACTCTGAGTTAGACTCAAATTACAGTTGAAGCCAAATAAGTTTTTTTTGATGAGAAGTACATATGGTTAGTTGATCAACATGATAGATCAAGATACTTAAAACCACCTAGACATGAAAAACTCATAATCATGGTGCTTGTTCAAGAGTGTTTTTGCACCATTAGTTCCCACTGCTCGTGACATAAAAAATGCAGTCTGCTGCAGTGTCCTTACTCGATCTTGTAGAACTAAATCCACGGTCACTTCATTCAGGTACCTTCGCTGAAACCAGCATTCACCCTAGTTTCGCCATTCATAGAAAAGAAAAGAAAAAAATAACAACATTAGCTTTGAATTAAAGAGCAAAAAGTACTAAATTGTGAACTTAAAACGCTTTCAAAGGTGTAACCGCACAGTTATCAGTACCTGAGCATTGTAGCTTTGGAGGCCCACAATTGGGGAAACTACACCGGTAGTGGCGTCAAGTGTCTAGCCTCTGTGAATATAATGTCCAAGCGAATGATAAGTCAAGAAAGAAGCATGAAAGTTGCCGCTTGGTATCCTATAAATTGGGTACCATGCAACACAAAACCTGCAAATACACAAAGTACCATTAGAAGTCTGCTCTAGAACTTGAAGACGATTATACTTTCGCATACAAAGGACGTATGCAAGCCTGGATTGTTCTTCACATATTCAAAAACTAAATATATTCATCATATACTAGAAGCCTTTCCATACGAACCACAAATGTCTCTGCTTATGTAATAAGGGAACTAAGGAACATGAAGCAGTTAAAATGTCCCAATTTATATGATGTAAAATTTGACTGGGCACGGAATTTAAGAAGTATGAGAAGACTTTGCAATTTTCAAAACTACCCTTAAGATAAATAGAAGAGTACACCTTTGTAGACTTTTTGCCAAATAAGTGGGACAGATAGTATCATTAAGCATTTGCTAAATAAGAAAATACTGACTCAAAAGAAAAGTGTATCGTATAAATTGATGGATCTCCAAACATTTGTCAGTTATATGTCCATACTAACCAAGAATGAGGGTGCAGATCAGGTAAGCGCGCGGACTGTAGGATTGATGGATCTCCACGACTTGAAGGCCCATCAGCAGCAACAAGTCCTGAATCCTAGAATAGAGTAGTTGGAGCAAGCCAAAGAAACAACTTATGATAAAAAAAAAAGAACTAGTATTGCTAACAAAAACAATAAAACTAAAATGATAAAAGAAACAACTTATGATGTACCACATACTTTTCAAAACACGGTTTACGACTTTGAGGTTTTTCTTGTTCGAAATATTCAAACAGAAGTTCATCAGACAACTTAGATTCAACTGATGGATCTGCAGCACTGCAATCTGAAGATGCCCTGGAGTAAGAGACAACATTCTCTTTTCGTGAAGAGCTTGAGTTCTCAACACAAGGTTTAGGTACAAGTAGAGAAAATCTTGTGTGAAAGTCTCCTGTAGGTGAACACTGAGTTCGATTATCCTTGAAGAGCTGAATGGCTGACAAAGAGGGATTAAAATATGCACTGAACTTCAGACGATGAGTTGTATGTTCCTCTGCTTTTACTTGTAAACCATAGTTTCCATGTTTCTCAAACCACCGCCACAAGTTCCATAAAGAGATATTCGGTATCTCACACCTTCTTAGAGATGCACCTTGACCACCTTGAACAGATGGACATATAACTGGAGAGGCAAAACGAATAAATTTCTCAAACTCAGCAACATGATAGCCCTTCCTCATCTCAATGGCTTCAGCAGCTAGTTGCGCCCCATGAGCCTCATTCACTGCCCAACAAATGTCATTTTCACGACCACAAATTGTTCTGGCTTTATCTTCATGAATCAACAACTTTGAAGCACCGGCATTCAAAGAAGCTCCACTGGTAGGAGATCCTTGCATAACCACACTCTTATCTTCAGGAATCAACAACTTTGAAGCACCGTCATTCAAAGAAACTCCACTGGTAGGAGATTATTGAATAACCACACTCTTATTTCTACTCAGGTCCCTTGAAACGCATTTTCCCTGATTTGTGTCTGGTGCGGCATTCAAAGAAGCTCGACTAGTAGGAGATCCTTGCACAACCACACTCTTATTTCTACTCAGGTCCTTTGAAACACGTTTTTCCTGATTTGTGTCTGGTGCGGTATTCAAAGAAGCTCGACTGGTAGGAGATCCTTGCACAACCACACTCTTATTTCTACTCAGGTCCTTTGAAATGCGTTTTTCCTGATTTGTATCTGGTGCGGCATTCAAAGAAGCTTCACTGGTAGGAGATTGTTGCACAACCACACTCTTATTTCTACTCAGGTCTTTTGAAACGCGTTTTTCCTGATTTGTGAAGCTCGACTGGTAGGAGATCCTTACACAACCACACTCTTATTTCTACTCAGGTCCTTTGAAACACGTTTTTTCCTGATTTGTGTCTGGTGCGGCATTCAAAGAAGCTCGACTGGTAGGAGATCTTTACATAACCACACTCTTATTTCTACTCAAGTCCTTTGAAACACGTTTTGCCTGATTTGTGTCTGGTGCGGCATTCAAAGAAGCTCCACTAGTAGGAGATTCTTGCACAACCACACTCTTATTTCTACTCAGGTCTTTTGAAACGCGTTTTTCCTGATTTGTGTCTGGTGCGGCATTCAAAGAAGCTCGACTGGTAGGAGATCCTTGCACAACCACACTCTTATTTCTACTCAGGTCCTTTGAAACACGTTTTTCCTGATTTGTGTCTGGCGCGGCATTCAAAGAAGCTTGACCGGTAGGAGATCCTTGCACAACCACACTCTTATTTCTACTCAGGTCCTTTGAAACACATTTTTTCTTATTTGTGTCTGGCGCGACATTCAAAGAAGCTTGACTGGTAGGAGATCTTTCCACAACTATACTCTTATTTCTACTCAGGTCCTTTGAAATGCGTTTTTCCTGATTTGTGTTTGGGGCAGCATTCAAAGAAACTCCACTGGTAGGAGATCCTAGCACAACCACACTCTTATTTCTATTCAGGTCCTTTGTAACACGTTTTTCCTGATTTGTATTTGCTGATACAATAACATTAGCAGCACTAGGAAATTTTTTATTCAAGGTAGCATTGTTATTAGCCTGTGACAAATCCAAGTTTTTCGAGTCACGATTGCTTTTATCAGCATCATTTTTCTAAATTCTTTGACTATTCATGTTTCCAGACTGTTAACTGCATCAACAGATGAATCGTTTCGTACAACATTGTTAGTTGCATCAACAGTTGAATCATTTCGCACTCTCCCAACGCGTTTACCTCTCTTCCGCCCCATGTATGATAGTGTTTCCTCTCGATAGTTAGAGATATCTCAAGTATAAGAAATATCTCTTCTGGATATAGGAAGAGGTTATTCTAAAACATACAGCCAACAGTCATCAGATATCTTACATTCGCCTTGATGAATACTGGCCTTTATCACTACTTGAACCTAGAAAATCTTGTGTGAAAGTCTTATTTCTACTATGGTCCTTTGAAACACATTTTTCCTTAATTGTGTATGGTGCGACATTCAATGAAGCTCTACTTGTAGGATATCCTTGCACAACCACACTCTTATTTCTACTCAAGTATTTTGAAACACGTTTTCTTGATTTGTGTCTGGTGCGGCATTCAATGAAGCTCTACTTGTAGGATATCCTTGCACAACCATATTCTTATTTCTTCTTAGGTCCTTTGAAACACGTTTTTCCTAATTTGTGCTTGGTGCGGCATACAAAGAAGCTTCACTAGTAGAAGATCCTTGCACAACAACAATCTTATTTCTTTTCAGGTCCTTTAAAACGTGTTTATCCTGATTTGTGTATGGTGCGGCATTCAAAGAAGCTCCACTGGTAGGAGATCCTTGCACAACCGCACTCTCGTTTCTACTCAGGTCCTTTGAAATGCATTTTTCCTAATTTGTTACTGGTGCGGCATTCAAAGAAGCTCCACTGATAGGATATCCTTGCACAACCACACTCTTAATTCTACTCAGGTCCTTTGAAATGTGTTTTCCTGATTTGTGTCTGGTGCGACATTCAATGAAGCTCCACTGGTAAGAGATCCCCGCACAACCAGACTCTTATATCTACTCAGGTCCTTTGAAATGCATTTTTCCTTATTTGTGTATGGTGCGGCATTTAAAGAAGCTCTGCTGGTAGTAGATCTATGCACAACCACACTTTTATTTCTACTCTTGTCCTTTGAAACACATATTTCCTAATTTGTGTCTGGTGCGACATTCATTGAAGTTCCAATGGTAGGAGATCCTTACACAATTACACACTTATTTCTACTGAGATCCTTTGAAACGTCTGTTTCTTGATTTGTGGCTGGTGTGACATTCAAAGAAGCTTTACTAGTAAAAGATTCTTGCAGAACCACACTCTTATTTTTACTCAGGTCCATTGGAACGCGTTTTTCTTGATTTGTGACTGGTGCAACATTCAAAGAAGCTCCAGTGGTATGACAGCACAACCACACTCTTATTTCTACTTAGGTCTTTTGAAACGTATTTTCCTGATTTGTGACAGGTGCGGCATTTAATGAAACTCCACTAGTTGGAGATCCATGCAAAACCACACTCCTATTTTTACTCAGGTCATTTGAAATGCATTTTTCCTGATTTGTGACCGGTGCGACATTTAAAGAAGCTCCACTGGTAGGATATCCTTGCACAACCACACTCTTGTTTCTACTTGGGTCCTTTGAAATACAATTTTCTTGATTTGTGTGTGGTGCGACATTCAATGAAGATCCATTGGTAGGAGATCCTTGCACAACCACACTCTTATTTCTACTCAGGTCCTTTGAAACATGTTTTCCTGATTTGTGTCTAGTGCAGAATTAAAAAAAGCTCCACTGATAGGATATCATTGCACAACCACACTCTTATTTCTACTTCGGTCCTTTGAAACGTGTTTTTCACGATTCCTGTCACGTGCAGCATTCAAAGAAGCTCCATTGTTAGGAGAGAACAACCACACTCTTATTTCTACTGAAGTCCTTTGAAACGTGTTTTCCTTATTTGTATTTGGTGCGTCATTCAAAGAAGCTCCACCGGTAGGAGATCCTTGCACAACCTCACTCTCATTTCTACTCATGTCCTTAGAAACGTGTTTTTCCTTATTTGTGTTTGGTGCGATATTCAATGAAGCTCCATATGTAGGATATCCTTTCATAACCACAATCTTATTTCTATTCAGGTCCTTTGAGAGACGTTTATCCTGATTTGTGTCTTGTGCGACATTCAATTCAGGTCCACTGGTAGGAGATCCTTGCACAACCACAATTTTATTTCTACTCAAGTCTTTCGAAATGTGTTTTCCTGATTTGTGTCTGGTGCGGTATTCAAAGAAGCTCCACTGTTAGGATATTTTTGCACAACTACACTCTTATTTCTACTCAGATTCTTTGAGACATGTTTTTCATGATTTCTGTTTTGTCCATCATTCAAAGAAGCTCATCTGGTAGGAGAGCACAACCACACTCTTATTTCTACTCAGGTCCTTTGAAACACATTTTTCCTGATTTGTGTCTGGTGCGGCATTCAATGAAGCTCCACTGGTAGGAGATTGTTGCACAACAACACTGTTATTTCTACTCAGGTCCTTTGAAATGCATTTTTCCATATTTGTGTCTTGTGCGACATTCAATGAAGCTTTACTGGTAGGAGATCCTTGTACAACCACACTTTTATTTCTACTCTGGTCCTTTGAAATACGTTTTTCCTGATTTGTGTCTAGTGCGGCATTCAATAAATCTCCACTGGTAGGAGATCCTTGCACAACCACACTCTTATTTCTACTCAGATCTTTTGAAACGTTGTTTTGCTTATTTCTGTCTGGTGCAACATTCAATGAAGCTCAACTGGTAGAAGAGCACAACCATACTCTTGATTCTACTTAGGTTCTTTGAAACCTATTTTTTCATTTGTGTCTGGTGCGGCATTCAGAGAAGCTCCAATAGTAGGAGATCTTTGCACAACCACACTCTTAATTCTACTCAGATCCTTTGAAACACATTTTCTTGATTTGTGTTTGGTACGACATTCAAAAAAGCTCCACTAGTAGGAGATCCTTGCACAACCATACTCATATTTCTACTCAGGTCCATTGAAACACGTTTTCCCTGATTTGTGTCTAGTGCGACATTTAACGAAGCTCGACTGTTAAGAGATCCTTGTACAACGACACTCTTATTTCTACTCTGTTCCTTTGAAACACATTTTCCCTTATTTATGTCTGGTGCGACATCCAATGAAAATCTATTTGTAGAATATCCTTGCACAACCACACTCTTATTTCTACTTAGGTCTTTTGAAACACATTTTTCTTGATTTGTGTGTTGTGCGGTATTAATTTAAGCTCCACCAGTAGAGATCCTTGCAAAACCACACTCTTATTTCCATTCAGGTGCTTTGGAACACATTTTTCTTGATTTGTGTCTAGTGCAGCATTCAAAGAAGCTCCACTAGTAGGAGATTCTTGCACAACCACACTCTTATTTCTAATTAGGTCCTTTGAAACGTGTTTTTCCTGATTTGTTTCTGGTGTGGCATTCAATGAAGCTCCACTGATAGGATATCCTTGCATAACCACACTCTTATTTCTACTCAGGTCCTTTGAAACGTGTTTTTCATAATTTGTGTCTAATGCAGCATTCAAAAAATCTCCATTGGTAGGAGAGCACAACCACCATCTTATTTCTACTCAAGTTCTTTGAAATGCGTTTTTTCCTAATCTATGTTTGGTGCGGCATTTAATGAAGATTTACTTGCAGGAGATCATTGCACAACCACACACTTATTTCTATTGATATCCTATGAAATGTGTTTTTCCTGATTTATGTCTGCTACGACATTCAAAAAAGCTCCACTGGTAGGAGATCCTTGCACAACCATACTCTTATTTCTACTTAAGTCATTTGAAACGCGATTTCCTTATTTGTGTCTGGTGCGACATTCAATGAAGCTCCACTTATAGGATTTCCTTACAGAACCACACTCTTATTTTTAATCAGGTCCTTTGAAACACACTTTCCCTTATTTGTGTCTTGTGCAGAATTAAATTCAGCTCCACTGGTAGGAGATCCTTGCACAACCACACTTTTATTTCTACTCGGGTCCTTCGAAATACGTTTTTCCTAATTTTTGTCTGGTGCAACATTCAAAGAAGCTCCACTGGTGGGACATCCTTGCATAATCATACTTTTATTTCGACTCAGGTCCTTTGAAACGTGTTTTTCCTGATTTGTGCCTGGTGCAACATTCAAAGTAGCTCCACTGGTAGGATATCCTTGGACAACTATATTCTTATTTCTACTCAGGTACTTTGAAACATGTTTTTTATGATTTGTGTCTGGTGCAACATTCAAAGAAGTTCCACTAGTAGGAGAGCACAACTATACTTTTATTTCTACTTAGGCCCTTTAAAATGAGGTTTTTCGTGATTTGTGTCTGCTGCGACATTCAAAAAAGCTCCACTGGTAGGAGATCCTTGCACAACCACACTTGTATTTCTACTTAGGTCATTTGAAATGCGTTTTCCTTATTTGTGTCTGGTGCGACATAAAATGAAGCTCCACCATTACACAACCACACTCTTATTTTTAATCAGGTCCTTTGAAACGCGTTTTTCCTTATTTGTGTCTTGTGCGACATTCAACTAAGCTCTACTGCTAGGAGATCCTTGCACAACCACACTTTTATTTCTACTCAGGTCCTTTGAAACGCGTTTTTTCCTGATTTGTATCTGGTGCAACATTTAATGAAACTCTACTGGTAGAAGATCCTTGCAAAATCACACTTTTATTTCGACTCAGATTCATTGAAACGAGCTTTTTCTGATTTGTTTCTTTTGTGACATTCAATGAAGCTCTACTGGTAGGAGATCATTGCACAACTACACTCTTATTTCTACTCAGGTCCATTGAAACACATTTTTCCTGATTTTTGTCTGGTGCGACATTCAAAGAAGCTCCACTAGTAGGAGATCCTTCCACAACCACACTCTTATTTCTACTCAAGTTCTTTGAAATAAGTTTTCCTTATTTGTGTCTGGTACGATAATCAATGAAGCTCCACTTGTAGGATATCTTTGCACAACCATACGTTTTTTCTACTCATGTCCTTTGAAATGTGTTTTTTCCTAATTTATGTCTGGTCGAGCATTTAATGAAGCTTCACTAGTAGAAGATCTTTTCACAACCACACTCTTATTTCTACTCAGGTCCTTTGAAACGTATTTTCCTGATTAGTGACTGGGGCAGCATTTAATGAAGCTCCACTAGTAGGAGTTCCTTACACAACCACACTCTTAATTTTACTCAGGTCCTTTAAAATTTGTTTTTCCTGATTTGTGACTGGTGCGACATTTAAAGAAGCTCCACTGGTAGGATATCATCTCACAACGACATTCTTGTTTCTACTCGGGTCCTTTGAAATGCGTTTTTCTTGATTTGTGTGTGGTGCGACATTCAATAAAGCTCCACTGGTAGAAGATCCTGGCACAACCACTCTTATTTCTACTCAGGTCCTTTGAAATGCCTTTTTCCTGATTTGTGTCTGGTGCGACATTCAATGAAGCTTCACTGGTAGGAGATCCTTGCATAACCACACTCTTATTTCTACTCAGATCCATTGAAACACGTTTTTCCTGATTTGTGTTTGGTGCAACATTCAATGAAGCTCCACTCGTATGAGAGCACAACCACACTCTTATTTCTACTCAGGTTCTTTGAAACGTGTTTTCCTCATTTTTATCTAGTGCGGCATTCAAAGATGCTCCAATGGTAGGAGATCCTTGCACAACCACACTTTTATTTCTACTCAGGTCCTTTTAAATGCGGTTTTCCTGTTTGTGTTTGGTGCGGCATTCAAAGAAGCTCCACTAGTAGGAGATCCTTACACAACCATACTTATATTTCTACTCAGGTCCTTTGAAACGTGTTTTTCCTGATTTGTGTCTTGTGCGATATTCAAAGAAGCTCGACTGGTAAGAGATCCTTGCATAATGACACTCTTATTTCTACTCAGGTCCTTTGAAATGTGTTTTACCTTATTTGCGCATTCAATGAAACTCTACTTGTAGGATATCCTTGCCTAACCACACTCTTATTTCTACTCAGGTCCTTTGAAACACGTTTTTCTTGATTTATGTCTTTTGCGGTATTCAATTAACCTTAATTAGTAGGCGATTCTTGCACAACCACATCTTATTTCCACTCAGGTGCTTTGGAACACATTTTTCTTGATTTGTGTCTGGTGCGACATTCGAAGAAGCTCCACTGGAAGGAAATCCTTGCACAACCACACTCTTATTTTATACTTAGGTCCTTTGAAACGTGTTTTTCCTGATTTGTGTCTAGTGCGACATTCAAAAAAGCTCCACTGATAGGATATCCTTGCACAACCATACTCTTATTTCTACTCAGGTCCTTTGAAATGTGTTTTTCATTATTTGTGTCTGGTGCAACATTATAAGAAGCTCCACTGGTAGGAGAGCACAACCACACTCTTATTTTTACTCAAGTCATTTGCAACGCGTTTTCCCTAATTTGTGTTTGGTGCGGCATTCAATGAAGCTTTACTGGCAGAAGATCCTGGCACAACCACACTCTTATTTCTACTATTGAAACGTGTTTTTTCTTATTTGTGTCTGGTGCGACATTCAAGTAAGCTCCACTGGTAGGAGATCCTTGCACAACTATACTCTTATTTCTACCCAGGTCCTTTGAAACGTGTTTTCCTTATTTGTGTCTGGTGCGACATTCAATGAAGTTCCACTTGTAGGATATCCTTGCAAAACCACAATCTTATTTCTACTCATGTCCTTTGAAACGTGTTGTTCCTTATTTGCGTTTTGTGCAGCATTCAATTCAGCTTTTTTGGTAGGAGATCCTTGCACAACCACACTCTTATTTCTACTCAGGTCCTTTGAAATGCGTCTTTCCTGATTTGTGTCTGGTGCGACATTCAAAAAAGCTCCACTGATAGGAAATCTTTGCACAACCATACTTTTATTTCTACTAAGGTCCTTTGAAACGTGTTTTTCCTGATTTTTTCTGGTGCGACATTCAAAGAAGCTCCATTGGTAGGATATTCTTGCACAACTACACTCTTATTTCTACTCAGGTCCTTTTAAATGTCTTTTTCATGATTTGTGTCTGGGGCAGCATTCAAAGAAGCTCCATTAGTAGGAGAGCATAACCACACTCTTATTTCTACTTTGAAATGTGTTTTTTCCTAATTTGTGTTTGGTGCGGCATTTAATGAAGCTCCATGGGTAGGACATCCTTGCACAACCACACTCTTATTTCTACTCAAGTCCTTTGAAACGCGTTTTTCTTGATTTGTGTCTGGTGTGGCATTTAATGAAGCTCTACTGGTAAGAGTTCCTTGCACAACCACACTCTTATTTCTGCTCTGGTCCTTTGAAATGCGTTTTTCCTGATTTGTGTCTAGTGCGGCATTCAATAAAGCTTCACTGGTTGGAGATCCTTGCACAACCACATTCTTATTTCTACTCAGGTCATTTGAAATGCGTTTTTCCTGATTTATTTCTGGTGCGGCATTCAAAGAAGCTTGACTGGTAGGAGATCCTTGCACAACCACACTCTTATTTCTACTCAGGTCCTTTGAAAAGCTTTTTTCCTGATTTGTGTCTGGTGCTGCATTCAAAGAAGCTCCACTGGTAGGAGATCCTTGCACAACCACACTTTTATTTCTACTCAAGTCCTTTGAAATGGTTTTTTTCTGATTTGAAAAACTCTGTACCATTAGTGGGATTACTCTGGGTATGTTGTTGTTGACTTTGTAAATTCTATTTATCCGATTTGATGTTTTTTAACGCCTCTTCCAAGTATCAGTTGAGGTAGTATTTAATTTTTTGAATAGGAATTATATCTTATTGACAAGCCTATCATGTGATGTGAATTAATTTGTTTTTGCAAGGAAGATTGATGTCGGAGGCCTCACATGCTCTAAAACCTAGTACATCTTTTCTCTTTAATCATGTAATATTGTTGTCATTTGTTTATTGGAGAAAAAGAAAAGCTATCTTAGGAATTCTGCTCGCAAGAAATCAATAATTTCTGGCTGCTTGATTCCGCCTCAGTATGCCTGTTGTGTGTGTTCGAAGAGAGCAGTTCATGCTTGATCTAGTTTTTGGTTTTCACCCCGTGCTGGGTATTGGGATTGGGGCACAATTAAATTTGGATTCACGCTAGTAAGTTACATATTGGAGGTAAATGTTGTACATTATACTGACAACACTTAATCTCTTAAATTACAATAAACAATACTGAAATACAAGTTACTACGGATAGGGATGAGAAGTTAGACTTTAGAAAGAAGACGAGAGGAACATTTTCTTCACAATACGCATAACTCTTCTATCTAACTCCTAGTCCTGTTTAACCAATTAATAATTGAACCTGAATCCCAAACAAAACTCTTCAATATTTTACTTGGTCCAACAATCTCAACTAAATCAGTCTCATTCATCACTTCTACCACATAGGCCCACACAAAGTCGACTTGCTTCATAACAATACCTTCATCCTAAATAAGAACCTTGTCCTCTGGGTTTGAGTAGCTAGAGCAACATTGAGGGAACATAATAATAGCCATATGATGAAGGCAATATCAAACATGAGATTCACATCAACACTAACATTGCTTAAAAAGGAGAAAATACTAGTATGAATCTAAATATGACCTTCCCCAAAATTGATGGTCCGCCCAATTCACTCAACTTCCCCAAAATTTCTTATCATAACTGTTGGTGTGACATTTTAATATTAATAAAAATATATTATATGTCACATTATATAATATGTTATGTCTATTGGTGGACATTACATTTGTGTCTCTTTACTCTCATCAATGGTGGAAGAAAGTGGTCATTAGTTTTTAGTAACTTATGTAACTACCAACTCTTCATTTCACCCATTATTCTATCTTTATGTCTTGTAACTTATGTAACATTTAGGCCATTCATTTGGAAAATTTACTACCCACTATCTTCATATTCATTGCAAGGAAGAATTCATCATCTATAAATAGTGTGGTCTTACTTTGTGTTGTGATATAAGAAAAAACAAGAGAGGTACAAGAAAATATAGAGTGAAAAAGATGAGTAGTATTTTATTGTGTTTATATTGAGATAAGTGTAGTGAAAGAGAGAGTTGAGACAAAGAAAATATTCTAAGTCTTCAACTATATTCACTATATACGAAAGAGAATATTTATATGTTGAAGGAAGGTGTTCTTTATGCGGAGCTTTGGACTCTTCAACTAATCCGGAGTTGCTTGAGTTGTACGACGTTGTTGGGTTGTTGTATTCTAGAGGGGACAAATCAAGAGTATATCTGTTGGATCGATGTAGATTATGCCGCAGTGGGCTTGAATCTCCTTAAAGGAAGCGAGATATCCGCGCCTCAGCCTAAAGATTTGTTTATACATTTTTGTTCATTTTATTTTCAACTGTAATTTATTGTATTTGTGGTATATTACACCAGCAATAACTATATACTTCCTCCGTTCCTTTTCAGTTGTCACAGTTTCCTTTTTTAGAGTCAAAATGATATAAATATTGATTAACATTTTAAGCTGTATTTTTTTTCATCATATTAATATGAAAAAATTACAATTTATAGTATTTTTCGTATAGTTTTTGAATTACTAAATTTTTATTTTAAAATATCGAATTAATGTCATTTGATTTAGCTTTAAAATTTTGTCAAATTGACTCTCGAAAAGCACAACATGACCACTAAAAAAGAACAAAGGGAGTAAGAATCTATATTATTGAATATATATAAATAATTTTTTTTGTTACTTCATTTTAGCTCAAATAACTCCATGGCCAATTTTACCCCTCCTCATTTACTCAGCTATTTTGACCTCCTCAAATCTATTCCAACTTGTGCATTTGACACCTCTATTAGCAACAAACCACACTTTTTCAAAGAATCCTGCACCTGCCAGGCCTTCCTATTCCGCCGAAACCCAGCCGCGTTGCCTCGTGTATTTCAAAGTTTTCTATATACACATCAGCTTGAGTCGATGTTAATTAATTTACCATGTACCTAAAATCTTCCTTTAGCCCAATCAAGAGAAAAAGTTGGGATTTAAAGTTTATAGATTCGAAGTTCTAGTTTTAATAAGCTACTAAATTCTAAATTGATAATTTGTACAAGTTTAATACATATTTTAAGACAAATACAGAATTCGAACCAAAGCTATTGGATTCGGCTGAACCTGTATGTCACACTCTAGCTCCGCCCCTGCAGAGTCATTATGATGTGATTGCCAAAGGCAGATAAAATTATCAGCAGAACTAAACTAGCACCAAAATAAAGCAAATACCAGCAGAAACAATTTTAATCCAGAAAAGGGTGTGCCTTTTTTTTTTGCAATACAACAATCTCCAAACCGGAGAATTAAGAAATGTCGAAATGACTGTTAGCCACTCTGAGTTAGACTCAAATTACAATTGAAGCCAAATAAGTTTTTTTGATGAGAAGTACATATGGTTTTAGTTGATCAACATAATAGATCAAGATACTTAAAACCACCTAGACACAAAAAACTCATAATCATGGTGCATGTTGAAGAGTGTTCCTGCACCATTCGTTCCCACAGCTCGTGACATAAAAAATGCAGTCTGGTGCAGTGTCCTTACTCGATCTTGTAGAACTAAATCCACGGTCACTTCATTCAGGTACCTTCGCTGAAACCAGCATTCACCCTAGTTTCGCCATTCATAGGAAAGAAAAGAAAAAAATAACAACATTAGCTTTGAAGTAAAGAGCAAAAAGTACTAAATTGTGAACTTAAAACGCATTCAAAGGTGTAACCGTACAGTTATCAGTACCTGAGCATTGTAGCTTTGGAGGCCCACAATTGGGGAAACTACACCGGCAGGGGCGTCAAGTGTCTGGCCTCTGTGAATATAATGTCCAAGCGAATGATAAGTCAAGAAAGAAGCATGAAAGTTGCCGCTTGGTATCCTATAAATTGGGTACCATGCAACACAAAACCTGCAAATACACGAAGTACCATTAGAAGTTTGCTCTAGAACTTGAAGACGATTATACTTTCGCATACAAAGGAAGTATGCAAGCCTGGATTGTTCTTCACATATTCAAAAACTAAATATATTCATCATATACTTGAAGCCTTTCCATACTAACCACAAATGTCTCTGCTTAGGTATTGAGGGAACTATGGAACATGAAGCAGTTAAAATGTCCCAATTTATATGATGTAATAGTTTGACTGGGCACGGAATTGAAGAAATATGAGAAGACTTTGCAATGTTTCAAAACTATCCTTAAGATAAGTAGAAGAGTACACCTTTGTAGACTTTTTGCCAATAAGTGGGTCAGATAGTATCATTAAACATTTGCCAAATAATAAAATATCATTCTTTTTTGGACCGACTCAAAAGAAAAGTGTATAGTATAAATTGATGGATCTCCAAACATTTGTCAGTTATATGTCCATACTGACCAAGAATGAGGGTGCAGATCAGGTAAGCGCGTGGACTGTAGGATCGATGGATCTCCACGACTTGAAGGCCCATCAGCAGCAACAAGTTCCTGAATCCTAGAATAGAGTAGTTGGAGCAAGCCAAAGAAACAACTTATGATATAAAAAAGAACTAGTATTGCTAACAAAAACAATACAACTAAAATAATAAAAGAAACAACTTATGATGTACCACGCACTTTTCAAAAAACGGTTTACGACTTTGAGGTTTTTCTTGTTCGAAATATTCAAACAGAAGTTCATCAGACAACTTAGATTCAACTGGTGGATCTGCAGCACTGCAATCTGAAGATGCCCTGGAGTCAGAGACAACATTCTCTTTTCGTGAAGAGCTTGAGTTCTCAACAAGAGGTTTAGGTACAAGTAGAGAAAATCTTGTGTGAACGTCTCCAGTAGATGAACCCTGAGTTCGATTATCCTTGAAGAGCCGAATGGCTGACAAAGAGGGATTAAAATATGCACTGAACTTCAGACGACGAGTTGTATGTTCCTCTGCTTTTACTTGTAAACCACAGTTTCCATGTTTCTCAAACCACTGCCACAAGTTCCATAAAGAGATATTCGGTATCTCACGCCTGCTTAGAGGTGCACCTTGACCACCTTGAACAGATGGACATATAACTGGAGAGGCAGAACGAATAAATTTCTCAAACTCAGCAACAGGATAGCCGTTCCTCATCTCAATGGCTTCAGCGGCTAGTTGCGCCCCATGAGCCTCATTCACTGCCAAACAAATGTCATTTTCACGACCACAAATTGTTCGGGCTTTATCTTCAGGAATCAGCAACTTTGAAGCACCGGCATTCAAATAAGCTCCACTGGTAGGAGATCCTTGCATAACCACACTCTTATCTTCCGGAATCAACAACTTTGAAGCACCGGCATTCAAAGAAGCTCCACTGGTAGGAGATCCTTGCACAACAACACTCTTATTTCTACTCAGGTCCTTTGAAACGTGTTTTTCCTGATTTGTGTTTGGTGCGGCATTCAAAGAAGCTCGACTGGTAGGAGATCCTTCCACAACCGCACTCTTATTTCTACTCAGGTCCTTTGGAACGCTTTTTTCCTGATTTATTTCTGGTGCGGCATTCAAAGAAGCTCCACTGGTAGGAGATTCTTGCACAACCACACTCTTATTTCTACTCTGGTCCTTTGAAATGCGTTTTTCCTGATTTGTGTCTGGTGCGGCATTCAAAGAAGCTCGACTGGTAGGAGATCCTTGCACAA
The DNA here is from genome assembly GCA_029582245.1 of Solanum etuberosum. Lineage (NCBI taxonomy): Eukaryota > Viridiplantae > Streptophyta > Magnoliopsida > Solanales > Solanaceae > Solanum > Solanum etuberosum. The sequence goes on along the minus strand of JAJONR010003082.1, from coordinate 551 downwards.
CCACACTCATATTTCTACTCAGGTCCTTTGAAACGAGTTTTTCCTGATTTGTGTTTGGTGCGGCATTCAAAGAAGCTCGACTGGTAGGAGATCCTTGCACAACCGCACTCTTATTTCTACTCAGGTCCTTTGGAATGCTTTTTTCCGGATTTATTTCTGGTGCGGCATTCAAAGAAGCTCCACTGGTAGGAGATCCTTGCACAACCACACTCTTATTTCTACTCTGGTCCTTTGAAATGCGTTTTTCCTGATTTGTGTCTGGTGCGGCATTCAAAGAAGCTCGACTGGTAGGAGATCCTTGCACAACCACACTCATATTTCTACTCAGGTCCTTTGAAACGAGTTTTTCCTGATTTGTGTTTGGTGCGGCATTCAAAGAAGCTCGACTGGTAGGAGATCCTTGCACAACCGCACTCTTATTTCTACTCAGGTCCTTTGGAATGCTTTTTTCCGGATTTATTTCTGGTGCGGCATTCAAAGAAGCTCCACTGGTAGGAGATCCTTGCACAACCACACTCTTATTTCTACTCTGGTCCTTTGAAATGCGTTTT
>JAJONR010003081.1:0-101302 GCA_029582245.1 Solanum etuberosum | reverse complement strand
GTTAAATGTTTTAAAGACTTAAGTTGCCTATTTTATGGCGAGTTGAATATATTCTTTTTATTCAGTTTTTAAGCTTTTGTATGCTTGAGTTAGTCTTCCGCTTGTAGTCAGTCAGGATAAGGGTTCGCTTGGGGACCAGCAATGATTCTCGAGTGCCGGCCACGTCCAGGGTGTAGGCTCGGATCGTGACATAAATCATAGTAGCAGTCTAGCAGAGCAGAGGCATATTTTTACAATGAAGATTATTTTACACTACCTCACCAAATATTTAAGTAAATATTATATGTATTTTCTTTTTTAAAATATGGGTATGTATTCTCTTATTATACAAGAGACAGTTTGTGCTGAAACAGGCACGTCTTCGTCGACGTGCCTGCTTCAGCGTGTTCTTTAAAAAAAACTTAAAATTTATTTCTTTTGTTTTACTTTAATTTAATTAGTGTATAATTTTTTGAGCAACTTTTACATATAGTAAACATAAAAATCATATTTGTATGCTATAGCTATAGTTTGCATAATTGCGCTCCATAGCAAACATAAATATGTATATTTCGCTATACATATACAAAAGAAAGCAGTTGTATAATATATTTCTGTTTCGGTATACATATACAAAAGATCAATTGTATAATCTGTGTTTGTATAAAGGGAGAAAGAGAGAAAGACAAAAGAAAACTGGGCAGGGGAAGATCGTAGTTGTTTAATCATAAGTGTATAGGACAAAAATATATGCATTTGTATTTGTATATATAATTTTTTCTCGCTTTATACAAACACAAACGCAATGTATACATTTGTGTTTGTATAAAGTGAGAGAGGCGAGTGAGAGTGGCGAGCGAGATCTAAGAGAGTGGCGAGCGAGATCTGGGAGAGGGGAGAAAGGGGAACGAAAATATATGTATATATACAATTTTCTCTCGTTTTATACAAACACAACGCATTTTATACATTTGTGTTTGTATAAAAGCGAGAGAGGCGAGGGAGACTGCCAGCGAGAACGAGAGTGGCGAGCGAGATTCACCAGGAGAGAGGTGAAATAGCAACAGTTTGCTACGGGGTACAATTAAATCAAATTATGGTTATAACATTTAATTTGAATTAATAGTTTGCTATTATATACAATTTTCCCTAATTTTTTCGCATCCGTCGACGTGCCTGCTTAAAAATTTATTTCTTTTGTTTTACTTTAATTTAATTAGTGTATAATTTTTTCGAAATTATGGAATCCGATTTAGCTATGAATTTTAGTTTTAAATTCAAGAAGACATGCATGCTTAAGCGTGTTTCGAAAAAATATTTCAAAAAAAATTACTTCTTTTGTTCTACTTTAATTTAATTAGTGTATAATTTTTTTGAAATTATGAAATCCGTTTTAGCTATGACTTTTAGTTTTAAATTCATATTCTATAGTTATTGCTTTATGAAATCCGTTTTAGCTATGACTTTAGTTATTTGAACGTCGGTAATATTTGTTTATATCTTGTAACTACTTTGAGAGTTTGAGTGAAAAATCAACGATCGATGACGAAAAATACATTAACTATGGACATCTTAATGAAACTCTTCACAATAAATTTGCGCAAATAAAAAGTAATTAACAACTTAAATATCTAAAAATCATATCAAAATTTAATCAACTTTCTAAATTCTACCTACATCACATAAATTAAAATAAAAAATATTAAGATATTGGGCCCATGCTAGCACGGCACCTTTTACTAGTTAAGTACTATCTAAGAAAGGCGGGTAACAGGCATCACAACGTCAACATGTTTGTTTGTGCTTCTGCCTATTCTTCTTTATTATTGGGATCCGTAAAAATATTTATGGGCTTCATTTATATAATTTTATTTGCTTAATTTTTTTTATTTGTTCACTTCAAATTTTATATGTCTCTTGAATTAATAATTATTTTATCACAAAATTTATATTAGTTATAAATTGATATACAATTTTACGTTACGAAAAAAATCATTGGAACAATAAGTAACTAATGTTTTACTATCTAAGAAAGAGGAATATCAGTGGCAGATTGAGATAAGTAATAATTGCTTGTTCTTTTTGTGTCGACATGGAGAAGACAAAAAAGTACTTGTGCGGTTGCTTATTTCTTTTCAGTTCCAAGGCTATAAAATTTGTTATTTACATTTTTTAGAATATATTTTACTCTAATTGAAATTGGTGTTTGATCATTAAAATTTAAATTCAATTTAACGTTACGTTTTGCTCCTGAAAACAACTCATAGTGTATTTTCTAGCTCACTTTTAAAATAACAATACAAATATAAATATTATTCTACATATTATAAAAAATATAACGAATTATTATAAAAATTAATGTTATTAGATCAGTGCTATATATATATATACACACTTAATATGTACATTACCTGAAATAATACAGATTAAACATTATTTTGGGACAAGAAATAATTAAAGTGTTTAGATATGCATGCCCACATACATATTCAAGATACCAGATTACCACTTATGCTACAAACACATGTCTTGATTAATTGATGACACAAATTGAACTTAAATGAAGAAATATAATCCATAAAAATTAATGTAATAAATCCCAATTTATTAGGATTAAAGTCAATTATTTTATGTCTGTACCTGGTCAGAGGAACGAGCCTTTACCATTAGCACAACAAACTACCACGATTTTTATCAAATCATGCAATCTAATAAATAAAAAATATTATATGAGATTCAAATTTAGATCGACAAATTCATGAAATAAAAGTATCTTTGTAATATAGCAAGATATTCAATTAAATGTTGATGACATCTTAAAGAAGTTATCTATATATTTAATCGAGTATAATATAATATTGAAAAAATAAGTACACCATACTAATCTAAATGAAATATGTTTACAAGTGTAAGAAGTTAATCATGTAGTAAGCCATATATTAACACCTTGTTTGGATCGTTGTTAACCATAGTATTATACTGTTTTGTTAGTTTAAATATAATATTTATTTTATTATATCGTATTGTTTAAATTCTTTGCTAGGTAATTACGAAAAATCCCCCCTTTTGTAACGATCAATTTGTTACTTTTCCATCGTAACTTTATTCTATATATATTATTTTTTATAAATTTATTATTTTAAATTATTTAAGTTTTATATTTATTAAAATATAATATGATACATTATAAAATAATACGTAACCAGAAGCAGGGGAGCCCAAAGGGAACCCCACAGTAACAAAAGCAAAAGCGTGCATTATTTTCTCTCTCTAGTCCCACTACTAAAATAAAAAAGAGAAATAGACACACAACAAAACCCACCAGGACGCTCTCGCAGTGATCAAAGAAAGAAAAAGAGCATACTGATTATTAGAGACAAAAGAAAGAGAGAGACTCATGAGAAGAAGTGCCAAACCAAAGTAAAAAAAAGAAAAGAAAAGCAGTTGAAAAGGGAAGGTTGGGTTGGTTATGGTGGAAAATCTAATCGGCACGGTGAAGCATAGGGGCAGAATCGTCATTATAGATTCCTTTCTCTCTCCATCTCCATCTCCATGCTCATTCTCTTCTTCACCTCCGTCGCTTCTAATGTTGTTGAATCCATCGGCACCAGAATCAGTAAGCTCGGTGGAGTATTCATCGGCGTTAACGGAGGAAACGGTGGTGCTTTCTGGATGGACCGTCAACCTTCGAATGCCGGTATAGCTTTTGCTGTCACGGCCTTGGCCGGTCTCGCCTTGGCCGCCGCCGTTTTCTACACTACTAGGTAAAACAAAAAAAGAACCTCCGGCTGAAATTTACACAATATATTGTAAGCAAAAAGGAATTATTGAAAAAAGGAACCTGGAATCATTGAAACCCTAGAAATCTGTAGAGTAGATCTTTCTTTCTTTTTTCTATCCACAGTTAAAACAGTCAGTGTAGAAGTAGATGAGAGCTCTCAGACGAAGTCAGACTTCGTCATCTTCAAATTCCTCTTCACCGTCTTCATCATCACCATCATCATCGACATCGTCGTGGATTCATTTGAGATCAGTTCTATTCGTTGTTGCCTCCTCACCAGCTTCTTCTTCTTCCTCTAATCGGTGAGTCTCTCCTGTCTTTCACTCTCTAAAAATGTTTCGATCTGCTTCTCACTTTCTATAAGATTCATCTGCCTTTTCTATAAGCATAGTTATTCTTTTCAGATCCGATCTCAGGTCCTCTTTTTCTGTTTAGGATATGCTCCAGTGATAAAGTTCATTCCTTCAACCCATTGCTCAATCTCAGTCTCTAATATGTTTTGTTAAATTATTCGTTTTGCTGCTATAATTGAGTCTAAATTTGATTTTTATGACAGTTGTGTTGGATTTTTTTTTTAAAAATAACAGTGTTGTAGTTTGTTTGGATTTCTTGTTGTCAATAACCTGGTGGATTTGTTCCTTGAGCTAAGCTTTGAACAAGTCAGGGTAATGTATTTGATTTATATTAGATAAGGGTGGAGACTTTCATTAGGTGATAACATATTTTTATTGAATGTATGTGGACTATATTTCTATATTTGTATGCTTACTTGATCAGAACTTCTGAAAGCTACGAAATTTTCAACCTCTTGCTGATTTCTCCTCCTCTACTTTGTCACAGTGACACAAGTAGGTTGACCTCGTGTTTTAAGTTTCACCAAGTTTTCCAACTTTGTGTTTTTGATGATGAAAGTGTACAAAAGAAATGGCAATTTGATATGATATGTAACTCTTCTCCAACTTTCCCAGCACAGGGATGTTATATATTTTTATCTGGAGGCTTTTGGGGCTTGGATTGGGGTGAGGTTTCACTAGTTGAAAGGGAATGTCTGATGTAGGTAGTATCTAGGTGTTGATGTCAGTTTTTAAGTTTCTATGCCAGGGTCTCACTCTTAAGTTACAGTCCCTGTATTTTGGTTTTTGGTTGGGTTGTCTTGTTAACAGCGGGATGGGATATTTAGCAGTGTTTCTAAGTGGTCTTTTCCGTATATTTTTCTTACATTTAATGTTTCCAATGATGAAAGTTTTTCTTAATTAAGTTGTGTTGGTAAATGTTTAGCATATTGTGATGATTTAGCATGAAGTCCCCACAGTCCTAGTCCTATAAGAGATTGAGATTAAAGTAGCAACATAGTACGACTCTTCACGGTGCAGTCTCACCCCTAGATTCCGCAGGTTTCTTAGTGAGGTGTTATTTGGAGGTAATTAGGAGTCCTTTGTTTTGGGATATTCTGATTGAACAGTGAACCATGAATAGGTCTGCCTATACTGCTGCTAAATCACATCTGTCAGGGATAGGCTGATGAATAGATTATGTTCTTATATTTTGCAGTTAAGTGATGTACTAATTTCTTGTTGAACTCTATGTATCTTGCGACTGCTTCCTTCTTTCAAGTTGTTTTAAGTTCATTACCTTCAACACATTAATTTGTGGTTGTGAACTTGTGGTCTTGCCCGTTGTTTATTTTCTTTTTTCATTCTCAGTTGCAGTTACCCTACTTCTTCTAGTATCTTCTTGTCTTGATGGTTAACCTTTGCAAAGCTCTCGTTTTCTTGAGTGAGTTGGTTTTGAAGTGATGTGAAATTGCTAATCATGCTAAATATCGGTCTTGTCTGATGAATCTAATTTGAGTTGCTGATGTTGTTACCTTGGCACTTAACACAAACAAAGAATATACTGTTACCCCTTCTTGTTTACCAAGATGCTTACTCATGTTTATGATTTATTTCAGAGGTCATCTCAAATCACCATGGTCTCGTAGAAAAAGAAAACGTGCTCTTGCACCCCAACAGTGGAGAAGCTTTTTCACACCAGAAGGAAAACTTCGTGATGGTGGAATTAAATTTCTAAAGAAAGTCCGAAGTGGAGTGAGTTTCTGGCCCACCTTAATCTTTTAGATTTGTTTCCTTCTTATTTCAATGTACACCAAAATCATGAGGCCAACTAAACCTCAAAGGTCGGTTTGGGAAGTTAGGAATGAAAGGTAGGTTCAAAAGAGGAACATGAAAGATAAAATGATTTCATTTCCCTTGCTTGGTCAAGGGGGTACATAAGACTGAGTCGAGAAAACCCATTCCTCTTGTTTGGAGATAAGAACATGAAGAGAAATAAATTTGCCAACTCTCATTAATTCTCAATCGAGACATTTCTCAAAGGGAAAAGAAAAAAATAGTTTATTTACCTTGTGTGGTTAAGGGATAGATGGTGAAAAATCACTCTGTCTTGCTTGGTATCCAAAAAAGAGTGGAAGGAAGTCGTGAATTACCCAACTAGTTTCAAAATTTTCAGATCTCTCTCTTCCAAGAGGAAGAAAATCTCTTTTTTTGTGCCCTAGTGAAAACCATTCAACTCTTCCCTTTTTACAACTAAAGAAGGAAATGGAAAGTTTTAACATCACAGTTTCTCTTACTTGCTTTCCAAACAAGAGCAAGTATGTTGACTAATCTATTGGCCCTTTCATGTAGGGTGTTGATCCTAGTATCAGGGCCGAGGTTTGGCCATTTCTCCTGGGAGTGTAAGTATTTCCTTCTCATGTAATAATTTATCTTGTTAAAAATTTTCTTTTGAAACTTTTATCTTGTTAAGATTGATAATCTGAGTTTTGCTTGTTTTCTTCTTTTTTTTTCTAGGATAAATTAGATATTTGCTTCTTTTTTATTGTCCTCTTGTACTTTGATTAGCCAATTGTAGCTTCTTAATTTCCACAGGAGATGGCAGGGGAATTCTATTATATTATGAATAATAATTTATCATCTGGACATTTACTTCTTAGTGACCGATAAAAATCATCTCCATACTCTTCCTCTTAATTTTATATAATAACCACTTCCCATGTTCTTCATTCAGATTTGGGACCAGTAATCTCATGCTTTGTCACTCTTTAAACAGATCCTTTTACTGGATTGCTAGTTATACATGTTAGGGTCACTAGCTCTGTCTCAATTATGTGGGGATTTTATTCTGTAGAAGATTGTGTCGAAGTTAATCCCTGTTCTTGGAGTGCTAAGAGTACTTCATTTGGTGACAATCTACGTCCTGGATCCTTTTACCCTTACCATGTAGATGTACACACCTTTTGAAGTGACAGATGGGCATTGTTTTAAGTTTTTTTTTAAAAGTTCCCATTGGGAGTGCAGTAGTGTTTACAACAACAACATACCCAGTGTAATCACAAGTGGGGTCTGGGGAGGGTATAGAGTATACATAGACCTTACCCTTACTTGGTAGGTTGAGAGACTGTTTCCAATTGACCCTCGGCTCAATGAAAAATATTTCAAAGCACGTTGAAAAAAAGAAATAAGTCAAATTAACATGTGTGAAGAAGTCATGGTGAGTGCAGTAGTGTTTACGCAAGTATTAGAGGTATAGTATTTACAGGAAAAGTACTACCTTAAAATTTTGTATAATTTGGAAAATAATATATCAGAACATCATCACGTGTTTGTTTGCTGCAGTTATATTTCAAATTTTGTTTAGTATTTAGTTAACCGAGTAAACATGAACTTAATAGTTTGCTTCGATAGATTGAGAAGGTGTTTTAAAAGGCACATAAATTTTAGGCCCAAATCTAAGCTCTTGCCAAAAAAGTGCTTATTAGTGAAAATTAATGTATAAACTGCAAAAACAATTTGGAACATCTCGGTGAAGAATGTCATATTTTTGCTGGACCTCACCTGTCTATTTCCCTAGAAGGGTTACTTTTTTCCTTGCACTTTTCAACACTTAATCTATATTCTAATATTAAGAAGATGTTTGAAAGTCAGCTTTATCTCTACTGTTAAAAGTTCAACCCAATGAGCTTTTTACAGCGTGAATGTGTTACGGACACCAGATGGTAAACCAACAAAGATAAAGTCCAAATTGTTGAAAAAAATCTATCTCTACTGTTTAGACTTTCTTTATTAAAATATACACAATAAATTGCAACATTTACCTTAATAGTTGTTTCTAAAGTCTAAATAAAACGAGGTACGTTCATTGGCAATAAATTTGTATGATTTGTCATTTATTCTTTAATTAATGCATCCGTCACCCAAATGAAGCCTTAAGAGCAGTTTCCAGGCTTCTGCATCAGTGTAATTACTTCGTTGCAAGTTTGTTTTATTTTTTACTTTTATGTAGCAAGGGTATTTCATTAAAAGGCATCAAGAAAGATGCATAGCAAAAGTTGCAAAAAAAAAGTGTCTGCACCTGTACAAAAACTTACGGAACAACAAAGGAGCAGGCGAAGTCCAGAAAAAGTTCAGTACTAGTTACAGGCGTCTGATTGAACCAACTAAATAAGTTATTAAACATTTTGCTTTAAGAGTATGCTTAGGAGTTGAAATCCCATCAAAACATCTACGGTTCTTTTCATTCCAGATGCCCCAAAAAATAGAACCAGGCACCATTGCCCAAGACTTTTTGATGGATATCCCAATTCTCCATGAAAACGTCACCAGCTCTCATAAGCTTCCTTGATATTGTTTGGCATGACCCAGTCAATTCCAAAAACTGACTACTGTACAATGATTCATACAAGGTTGTCCAGATAAAAACCAATTACTTTTGTAGATAGTTTGGTTTTATCATATATGTGTCAAGTTCTGTGACAATGAAAACATTGTGACATTTGTCAAAAAATGTTCTGCAATTGCTGTTTTTCTTTATTTCTGTACAGTGAATGCTTTGGTTACAGTTAAATTGACCTACTTTATGTCTCTCTGCAGCTACGAGTTGAACAGCTCTAAAGAAGAAAGAGATTGTATAAGAAATCAGAAGAGGTATTATAACCAGATAATTGGCCCTCCCTAGCCCCAAAAAAGTATTGAGATAAAAGAAAGTCTCTTTATTTTTATCTTGTAAAAATGTAGAGGGTTCATGTGTATTCAGTTGACAGGTCATAGTTATCCTTGTGTTAATATTTGTTCCAATTACCTTTTTGCTGCATGATTCATACTTCTTACCACTGTAGTTAATCTGTGATTGCAGGAGGGAATATGAGAGCTATCGTAGAGAATGTCGCAGACTGCTGAAACGCAATGGGACCTTTAAAATGAGGGAAACTGGTGGAATGGGAAGCGATGGTGAAGGAAATATCACTGAAGGGATGGATTCCCCTGATTATGACGATGTTGTTACTGCCCGGGAATCTCTCTCCAGTGAGGACAGGAGCACATATGTCGAGGATTCTGATAATCCCGGTGGTACAATGTCAGATGAATTTTCCAGTTCCAAACGAGTGACGGAGCCAAATGATGTCTCTGATTCCGAGTCATCAGACTCAGATTCCTCTGCAGATCCTGATATCAGTCAAACTGTCCCCTCGGCAGAAAGCATGGATGAGAATACTGCTGAAGTGAACTCTAAGGAGGACTCTTCTCCTTCAAAGGCAGAAGTCCAGTCACGGCCCTGCAATGCAGAAGATTTTGCTACATGGCAACGAATAATTCGGCTTGATGCGGTTCGTGCTAACGCCGAATGGATAGCATACTCCCCATCTCAAGCTGTAGTATCAGAAAGCAGGGCACACCGTTTTGCAGAGGCTGTTGGGTTGAAGGACTATGAACACCTAGAGCCCCCTAGGATCCTACATGCTGCTCGGCTAGTCTCCATTCTTGAAGCCTATGCGCTATATGACCCTGAAATTGGTTATTGCCAGGGGATGAGCGATTTGCTGTCACCCATAATTTCTGTAATGACAGAGGACCATGAAGCTTTTTGGTGCTTTGTTGGTTTCATGACGAAGGCTCGGCATAACTTCAGGCTTGATGAGGTTGGAATCAGGAGGCAGCTGAACATTATTTCTAAGATCATCAAACAAAAGGATTCACATCTCTATCGACACTTGGAGAAGCTCCAAGCAGAGGATTGCTTTTTTGTGTACAGAATGGTGGTAGTTCTTTTCAGGAGGGAATTATCTTTTGAGCAAACGCTCTGCCTATGGGAAGTAATGTGGGCAGACCAGGCTGCTATTAGGGCTGGGATTGGCAAGTCTGCCTGGAGTAGGATTAGGCTGCGTGCCCCACCAACAGATGATCTCTTGCTTTATGCAATTGCAGCATCTGTATTGAAACGGAGGAAACAGATCATAGAGAAGTATAGTAGCATGGATGAAATTTTAAGGGAGTGTCAGAGCATGGCTGGTCAACTGGATGTATGGAAGCTTCTAGATGATGCCCATGACTTGGTGGTTACTCTCCATGACAAGATGTAGACATCTTTGTTATGGTGCTTTCCAAGATTTCACTCTAAGTTATTCTCTTTGCTGCTCAAACGTTATTTTGTGGGATGGTGCTACCAAACACTGCATGCATCTCTGGTACACAGGAAGAACTGCTCTACCTGAAGACAGCTTATGGTCAAGTACTGCCGCTGCTTTTCTTTTGCTAAAGAACATGCAAATGTCAAAAAGAATCTGCACTTGGGAAATAACTTATGTGACTACTATCTCCTACATACAGACTTGCAAATTGCTTGAATTCAGTGTAGCAATTCGCTGGAAGCCTGATTGGTGTACCATGCTTGATATTGAATTTTTTTAACTTAGTTCTCTTGTTAATGCTCTCCTAAGGTGGGTTTTTATTTGGAATATTAATCTCCTGTTTCCCCAACCTCCCCAAGGCAAATGGGGTTTCATTTAGAATGTTCTCTTTGAATATGGAGATGGGATTGTGGATGATAGAATGCCTTTCCACGCACTGTGGTTGGTTTGTAACTTTATCATCAAAGCAATAGCTATATCATAAGCATTACAACCTTAAATGATGTTTTTCCTATGACATGTCAAGCTCGAATGCAGCTGCAGAATATTTATGCCCTTCTGAGCTATTGAAGCGCCGTTTCCGCGCCACAAGAGCTCTTAAATCTGCGAGATATTGCAAAATTGTTATTTTACAATCTCCAGATAGATAGTGCTCCGTCATAAACTAGTTCCTGCCAGTTCTGTGGCACATTAATAGTTCACTAATGATCAGAGAACAAGTTGGGGCACAGACGGTCACTGTGACGTTGGTTGATCAAAAAAGGAGTAGAGGCATGTTTGGTCGTAGTAACTTCTCTAATCATACCAGTTGTCTTGTCCCTAAAGTGAACAAAGGGTGTGTTCAGTATAAAAAAAAAATGCTTTTATGTTTTGAAAACAATTGAGTTTCTTACTTGTTTTTTTTGTGTTTGGTACACAAGCAGAAAACTATCATCCTAAAGCATTTGTTAAATAATTTGGACAAATACTATGAGATGTGGAGAAGGGGGCTGCAGAGTCGAAGTGAAAATGAGGTGTGTTGGAAGGTTAAAGAGAAAACAATCAAGGCAGAACATTACTAGAACATAAAAAAGAGTGTTTGTGCTAAAAACTCCGTTACTTGGACAGAGGACAGTGGACATTGATTGGGCTACCAGTTACCACTAAGCATTCGGCTATCCTAGTAATACTTGAAACTACAGACCAGAAGTCTATTAAGCAGGACGCCTAAGTAGGGGTATGTTTTTATTTTTTCAAAATAATTTAGTTACAAAAAAGAAAAGAAAAGAAAAGGTGAGACCATAAATTTCAGAAATTTTCCGTTTCCTCTTAAATAAATTATATGCCTAAAACAGTAATATTCTCTTGAATGAAATAATGGATATCAGTAATAATATGGTAATGCACGAGGTAGCCGAACTCTCTTCTTTCCCATTAATGTATATTTATATATGAATAATGGAACAAAGCCAACAAGCTAGTACTAATAAAAAGTTCTTCTGAGAAGCGAAAGCAGCTGAATTCTATATCCAGTGTAGTCATCTCCAAGGGCACGAGCAAAAAAAAAGGTTCTTCTAATAGACTAATAGCTGCCCCGAAATTTAGCAAGGCTGGTTGCAACAAAATTAAGAAAACACAAAAATCTAAACATGAAGGATAAATATTCTCAAATCCAAGTCAAGTCTAGTGCTGCCAAGAGGCATCGGGCATAGCAATTGTGAAGCACAGTACAAAATTGACGACCACATTCAGTTGTTGCAGCTCGATAATGAACTAAAACAAGATAAACCAAGTGTTCTTTCAACAACTACATAAATCAAGAAAAGAGGGCCTGACAGACTGGGGATTCAGAAGAATCACTTCTCCTTGGTGTAGTGTCGTACTGTAAAGGCCAAGCCCAAGATCAAGATGGGTACAAGGAACTGTAGGATTTTGATAATGAATTCTGGAGTCTTGTCTGGATTGTATGCGGTTTGTTCTGATGGAATATAAGCACGTTTTAGGGGAACTGTTGACATGTCGATTTCCCCAATGTGATACTTATCCATCATCTCTCTAGCAGAATCACTGTGGCCAACATCTTCAAAGTCATTTGTTGCATCTTTCCCTTTTGGTAACAGAACAAAGATCAGAATTCATGCAACACAAAAACCATCAACACTTAATACCCAAAGAACAAACATCAAGTGAAGAAAACCAAAGTATTACCAGTTGCTGAAAGCAAAACTTCATCACCACCTGGATGATCATCCATGAACGGAGTTACATCATACACCTGAAAGCATTATAATATGCAGACATCAATTCATATTTCATTATATGGAGGAAAAACATAAAACTCTTTAAGACCTTAAAGGAAAATAATTAAGATGAGATATAAGTTGGTCTACACTGACTTGAACACTGTTAATCATAATAATGAAAGACATCACTTCATAGCAAAGATAATAGAGACAAGGTGCACATAAGCCTCCAAGGCAAATGGTCCTTTGTGGAATTATCAAGGCAGTTCCCCCAATTGAGCAACTTATACCATCACATGAGTAACACGTCCTTTTTGCCGTACCATATCACCTTTCATATTTATTTAAGGTTTTTCTCCATAAGCATATTTCAACAAAATTCACATGTCAGGACGCAGGACTTAAAGAGACATGAAAACAAACGAGATGCATAACCAAAACATGTTTCCCAACTCTAGACATCTTCTTCAAGCCATATCATTAGATATATTTGACTTTGCTATCCTTAATATACAAATCATTAAACACTTCATGAAGAACAATCAACTTGAGAAGAAAAGAGAGCAAAAATCTGATGAAGAAAATGGATGACTCACTCACACCAGAAGGTTCAAAATAACGATCTCTAACAGAAACCAGGTCCCTGAGCTGTAGAGGTATATTTTATATACTTTTAGATTGAAGATCTACTTTAGGTCAAGTCTCATAAATTTTTAAGAAGCAATCTGATCTGCAGTTTGTTTTTCAATTTTTCAACAAATACCTTCTTCATGGGTTCATGTTAGTAGGAGTTTGGAAAATGTTCGATTGAATTAGGAAAAAGAAAAGAGTATTTAAAGTTAAAGTTTGAAAGAGAATATTTGAAAGTTGAAAGTGAGTTCAGACTTCAGACAGAAATCACTTGAAAGTTAGAAGTTTCGTGAGCGAAAACCATTACCCTACTTGAAATACTCCTCAGTGTTTTGAAATATATCATCAGCATTTCAAATGCTTAAGTCCAATATAAGCAGATAATGATGACAAAACCATTATTTACAAATACTGAACTTCAGATATGCAAGTTCAGTGTCACATGCTTGTTTTCATATCTGCACCACAAAATTTGAGTAGATAAAGAGCTGACTCTCAAAACTTAAAATACTACTCCCTTTTTTCAAGGTAGCAAAAGTAATTGGCAAACCAATTGACTGTTCGGCTTGGATCAAAGGGAAGAGGGGGGATAATTCAGTTGTCTTTTTTCTCAACTAAATAAATTTAATTTAATTTCTTACTTTCTACTTTCCTCTCCCATATCAACAGTGCTAACCTCTCTGCATCAAATTTCTAAGACAAACAACTACCCCTGTTCTCCAGTTTTCCAGGATGAAAGACTGAAATCTCTAAGTGTGTTTCAATATTAGATACCAAACTTACATTCATATTTACTAACATGAGCTTCATCAACACACACAAAAAAGACAGTTACTATGCATAGACAACCTAACTCCTTTATTTTATTAGGGGGAAAAATGGAGACCATGACTCCCTTTTAGAATGTACAAGGGGAGGTCGAATTCCAAACCTTTTCTCTCAAGTATACCCATTACCAAAACATATACTTCACTTTGGGACACATGCGCATAGCCGCCGCGCGTGGCTAAAAGTCTACCCAAACTCTTTATTTTTTAGTTCCATGAGAGTCTTCTCTTATAAGTCAAACTCCTAATCTTGTTCCAAAATGAGGTGGATCTAGGATTTGAACTATCTATTATTGAGCAAAATCAATTATTTGTATTTTCCAGTTGAGTCTAAGGAAAGTTACTGATTCCACATATTCCAAGTTCCTCAGTTGGTCACTTCAACTAAACACCACCAGGTACAAAGAAGAGTCCAAAACTGAGTAAGTTAACTACTCAAGATTGCAAACAAAAATTCAACTGGAATTGTAAAAATAACTAACTAGATCAAATCAAAGCTATCACCAAAATCCCCAACCACTATTAATTCGATAATTCCAATGTGATAGCAACTTCAACAACTTAAATATATCTATCGAGAAAACTCATAAAACAAACAGATTCAAAATACCAGAAAAATAATAATTCCTTAACCGGTATACCACACAGATCATGTAATAACTAAAATCAAATCAATAGAAAGAACAAATGAAGAAACAGAAAGAGATGTAACCTTTCCGCTGATAATAAGCCAGCAATCTTTGGTCTTGTTGTGCTTAGCGACCTCGTCAAATGCATGAAGTTTCCGATCTGACGCCATTTTTTCCTGCTACTGCAACACCGGTAAAATCACTTTAACACAGAAAACAAGCACCATTAAGAATCGAACTACATAAGATACTGCATCAAATAAAATTGGAAATCTCTATGAACTTCTACAAATACTCACGAGAGAGAGTTCTTTGGATTCTGTTTCTCTCTCCGATTGTGCACCGAACACCCTTTTTGCGTGTGGAGGCGGAAGTACAGGGTCAATATTATTATAGAAATTCAGATACCGAATTGCCCTTCAATTTTAATTGAAATTACGCTTACCGAATTGCCCTTCAATTTTAATTGAAATTACGCTCCCCTTTTTGGTTTCCGGACTTTGTTTTTCCCTGGTTAGTGGTTGTTGTAGACTTTACGTACTTACTAAATTTTGATTTCTTCTAACATTTCCAAATACATATATTTTGAATATATGAGATCAAATTTAAATATAATTTATTTTAGATATATTGTACGTATTTAAATAAATTTGCATATATTTGAGATGCATAGTAAATTTGGCTCGCTTTTCTCGTCTCTCTCCTATCTCACTCGCTACTATAAATCACTCCAGATACATACATATACATGTATCTACATGTATCTAGTGTGTATCTAATGTGATTCACATGTATATGAAATACATACTAATCTTGCTCGCCTCCCTCCCTGTTTTTATGTGACTGGTAGCAAAAATACATGTATCTAAATGTAAGATATACATAAGAAACTCTTAATTAGTGGTAAGATACGTAATATTTTAAAAGTATAGATAATAATAATATATATGAATATGACAATGAAGTATCTAACTATATAATTTTTCTTTTTATATATACGAGATAAAAAAATCATTTTTTTTAAATTCAAATTGTAACATACGAGAAACATCATTGTTTTAGTTTGTGATTATATAAGATAAAATTGATAAGGACATTTCATGAAATTAGTTATTTTATCCTCTCTGTAGGTAATTAACTAACTTCACCATTTTCGTTTAAATATTAAAATACAATAATTTTAATCAATATTTATAGGCAAACATAAAATAAAATAATTTTATATTTTTATTTTAAAAGTATTTAATAGTGCTTCAATATAGCTGGGAGGCTGTGATCCATCTATTTTATTTATTAAAAACATGCCACAGTGAACGTCACGTGTGTATTACTACCATTTTCTTATTTTTGTCCATTATTGTGATGTGCCAGCCAGCCAGCCAGAAAAGTTTTTTCTTCTATTATTTTGGGGTTTGA
This sequence comes from Solanum etuberosum, assembly GCA_029582245.1. NCBI lineage: Eukaryota > Viridiplantae > Streptophyta > Magnoliopsida > Solanales > Solanaceae > Solanum > Solanum etuberosum. The sequence continues at coordinate 85,355 of JAJONR010003081.1, read as the reverse complement.
CTATTAGTTGTGCTCTACGTCCTGTATAACATCGAACGCTTTTTATTTTATACGATAATTAAAAAATTATTAATAGATTAGAAGTAATCAGTGATTTTTCCTCAAGGTTTCTAGAAATTTCGATTGAATGGAGTGTGGACAGTGGTGGACGCAGGATTTCATTAAGGGGTGTCAATGGTTATAGTAAAAATATTTATAATGAGGCTAGTAGGACTTGATTGAACACACATAACCTAATGAAGTGTTTGTAAGTCCTAACCAATAGACTAAACATTCAACTTGTTTAAAAGGTGTCAATTTATGTATTTCTATTTATTAAACTAAAATTTAACCACTATATATAACGTAATTTTTCGACGAAGTAGGTCCGCCAACAATCTAGTTTATTGGTCAAGAAAAGGAGAAGACTTTTAAAAGGGGTGATCTAGTTGTTAAAATAACCATCAAATGTATATATTTAAGAGAAAAGGCATAAATTTATCTCTAAACTTATCTCGAAAAGTCAGTTACATGCTTAAACTATCATGGTGACTTATTACACACTTATTCTTGTTAAAAGTGTAACTAATACCACCTTCTAATGTACAAAACCAGTCACACATACTAGCGTTGTGTGCATGCGCATGCCAGATCTATGCAAGCATACACGTGTAATGTTTTTAGTTTTTTCACTTTTTTTCCCAACCATTTTTGTCTCTATCTTCTCTCCTCTTTTTTTTCATATTTTTCCCAACCATTTTTACATCTATCTTCTCTCTTCTTCCTCACTTAAATGACACCATTTTTTTATTTATTTTTTCTCTTCTTCCTCGTCTGAATGACTCCATTTTCAATCCTTTCTTCTGATTATAAAACATACCATACAAACTATTGCGACAGATAAGATCGACGGAGTAGCAGCGGTGGTTGGAATGTTTGTGAAGGAGTGGGGGACATGGATAGCGAATTAAATCAAAGTTATTACCCAATACGGTTTCATCCCACTTGTCATCATCTCTGACATGAGTTTTGAACTCAAACCTTATCTTTCTCAGCTTCTTAGCCCTATTTAAACACCTTCCTTTCTTCTGGATTTTTCAAGTATGGGTCAAATAAACTTTAATTGGTAATTGTTTTGAATTTTTTTTTTAGTTATTAGTGTTTTCATGGGGTTGTGAAACTTGAAATGAATATTTTAGTTTGATACTGATCAATTTTTTATTGTCGAGTCAATTTTGATTTTGTTATGTATAAATTATCATTGAACCCAAACCCCCGCTCTATCAAATTCGCAGCTCTGTATAAAATTTATAATTTTGATATATGGGAGTGGGGAGCAATTAACTTTTCTTGGTAATAATTGTTTTGAAATTTATGGGTTGACTCTTCAATGTTCTTTTGATGCTAATGGGATGTAAAATTTAGATTAGCAAATTACTTTTTTTGGTGAATTAGTGGAAAATTAGTGGAGAATTCTCAAGTAATGATGAAATTGAATGAGAAATTGTAGAGTTGTGATAAGAAAAAAAATATAAAGAAGAAGAAGTCTGAAGGAGAATAAGAGAAGATGAGCACGAAGAAGGAGAATAGAGGGGGTGGGGGTCAAAAAAATTGTTTTTTTGACTTTATTTTAGACTCAAACGCGCCTATTTTATTTTTTTATTTAATTTTATTTCCACATCAATTTTAGGGTGATATTAGTTACAGTTTTAATAAGAATAAGTGTGTAATAGGTCGTCATGATAGTTTAAGCATGTAACTGACTTTTCGAGATAAGTTGATGGGTGAAATTATTCCTTTTCCCTATATTTAAATATAATATGCATATATTATACTATACATAATCGGTGTACTAGTGTTGTGTATTGATCATTTTCAAATTAATATTAGTATTGAATATCATTTTCAAATTACAGAAACAAAGGTCGCTCTAAAAAATGTTGAAGCCCAAATGAAAAAGTGAAAATTTTATAAATGACATATATATGACTAATAATTTCAAGTTATGACGGTAAAATAATTCTTTCAAGTTATAACATAAAAAAATTGCAGGTTCTAACATTTTATTAAAATAAAATAATGCTTTAAAATAATAGTAAAAAAAGATTTTTTAAAAAAAATAAAAAGTAAAAAACGGATATAGTTGGAGTAATAAATTTGAATTCATTAATGATAATTAATATTTGCCATAAATTAGGAGATTCAAAACAAAATAGGAATATTTGTTTTTCCTTTTTAACTCCAATAAGTTAAATTTCATTCAAAAAAACAGATTTTCTTCTTTTTGTTCAAACGTTTCTCTCTCCTTACAATTTTTTCTGTAATTGTCGTCACTCACGACTAGTTTCAATTCGTTTTGGTTCAATAATCTTCATTTTGTTGTAATGAACGGCTTCTTATCAATATTAATAAAATATGGTGGTAGATGGGATCCTTCAGGTTAGTGTTCTTTGCGATTTTTTAATTGTATTGTTATACTATTCAAACGTAAAAAATAATAATTAAGAACAATGATACTGTAAAGGAAATTTTCTGATTTTGTTTATGTATAATTAGATTTTAATTGTGACGTTTTTTGTATGAACATTCTTTTGTTCATATTACATAATAATTTTTTGAAACTGTCGTAAATTCTGTTAAGATTTTTTTTTTTAATTTAAGGTTTCTGAAAAAAATACATAAATTTATTTGTAATTGGTATACTGTTTATACCATTTTTGTGTACGATTTCGGAATTATATTTGAATGATTTGAGTATACTGTTTATTTGATAAATGACAATATATGAAATATTAATAATGTTATCATGATATATGTATGAAATGTGTGCCAAAAAAATGTATGAAATGTGTATAGTTTATTCTATAATGTTTTATGGTATGATTTCTGGTTTGAATGTAATTTGATAATAATAATAATGAAATTAAGTTGGTATACTATTTAATTAAGAAATTAGAATTAATATTTATAAGTTGGAATTAATTTGGTATTCTATCTGGCATGATATTGGTATGAATAATTGATGACTATTGAGTGAAAATATGTATTAAAAGTATGGATTAGAATTGTATAAAATGAAATTGTGCATAATAGTGGGATGAAATTGGTATACTATTTATTTAATAAAGGACAATTACTAGTTATAAATTGTATGATTTTCTATTTTTTTTGGCATAAATCTTGTATGAATCAATGTTTACTTTTGGCATGAAATAGGTACAGAAAGTATGAATAAAAATGGTATGAAATTCGTATACTGATATAAAATATGTATAAATGTTATTTGTACTTTTGTATCTTGTAATACCGACACAATAATTTATGATGGAACAGGAAAATATGCAATTCAAAAAGTGTCGGAGCATAAAATATTGTCGTCTGGTTCAAAAAGACTGTAGGGAGACCACAACTTGAACGCTGGAAAGGGTTTGCTGAGTTGAAATTCAAGAGGTTGAAGGTTACGTGCAGTACATGCCGTCGGGAGGGACACAACAAGAAGACATGTTCAAATTACCCTGCTGTAAAAAAAAGACATGATTTATTTTTATTTTTATTTTTATTTTTATTTGGTTGTTTTATTGTGACAAACTCATGTTTTGATTTATTTTATCTTTTAAGTTAATGACTTATATATTCAGAACATTTATTATGTGTACTAATTAATCATTTGTGTATTCAGTATTTTTTAAATGTATACTCAAAAACTAGGTAATACTGGTATGCAATTGATATCAACTGGAAAAATTAAGTCAAATCTTAGTATGAAATTGGTATACATTTGGTATCAAACTGATGTCCCAGTGGTAAAATTGAAAAAACAACATGTAATTGAGATTTCAACCGAAATAGTCAACCTAAAATTAGTTATTGTTTTTATCCAATTTGTATACATTTGGTATGAACTGATATCCCATTGGAAAAATTGAAAAAACAATATGTAATTGAGATTTCAATCGAAATAGTCAACCTAAAACTAGTTATTGTTTTTATCCAGTTTGTATACATTTGGTATGTAACTAATATTCAATTGGTTAAATTGAAAAAATAGGTAATTGAGATTTCAACTAAATTAGTCAGCTTAAAACTAGTTAATTTTGTACCCAATTGGTATACATTTGGTATCAAACTGATATCCCATTGGAAAAATTGAAAAAAACAACATGTAATTGAGATTTCAACTGAATTAGTCAGCCTATAACGAGTTAATTTTGTATCCAATTGGTATACATTTGGTATTCAACTGATATCCCATTGGAAAATTGAAAAATCAACATGTAATTGAGATTTCAACTAAATTAGTCCGCCTAAACAAGTTAATGTTGTATCCAACTGATATCCCATTGGAAAAATTGAAAAACCAACATGTGATTGAGATTTCAACCAAATTAGACAATCTAAAACAAGTTAATGTTGTATCCAATTGGTATCCAACAGATATCCCACTGAAAAATGGAAAAAACAAAATGTAATTGATATTTCAACCAAATTAGACAATCTAAAACAAGTTAATGTTGTATACACTTGGTATCCAATTTGAAATTTTAGAACAAAGACTAAAATTAAAAATATATGAAATTGGTATCCATCTAGTATAAATCTGGAAAGAATAAATCTGACAATGTAAAACAATGCATATTATATATTATTGTCAAAAACTGTAGCAAAAGAAATATACATCATCCAAAATCAAAACATGTAATAATTAAAAGTCTAAACCGCAATCAACTATTTCAAAGTTCATTTCCTTGGTCTTGGTGTAGGATAATCGGTAGTATTCTAAGCATGTTCTTTTGTTATGCGGGGTCCATCAAATTTGCTAGCAACCATTCCAGTTACTTCACTCTCACTAATTGTGCCATCAGCGTTCTTGCTTCTTCCATACTGCCACATGATTGTGGCGTACCTTTTACGGTGGTACTTTGCATCAATGTGAATGAGGCCCATATCAAAAACTTTATTGCTAATATATTTAGCAAAGAGACATGCGTACAGTCCACAATCGCTGAAATAACATTGAAGAAAAAAATTGAGAAAGAAAGTGAATTACTTATTATGAACAAAACACAATAAGATCGAAATACATACTTTCAGCTTGGATCTTGTTGAGGCACATTCTTTATAAATACAACTTTAAGCTTGGATTGAGGCTTGTAAACATATGCAGGTAGTTTATTGGAATAGAGGTCCAGCCTTTTACCATAAAATCATGTGCTAGCTAAAAACAATGGTATAATTGTGGCAAGTTTATCGACAGCTTTCTCCACATTCTTCGTGTGTAGATCTCCTCCCACCATTGAATCATATACATGTGGAAGAGTTCTGCTGATTTTCTTTTTGAATGAAGAAGACGAACGTTGAAGATGGTGAGAGAAAAAGTTAGCTCTCTGTAAAAGAGGAACGTGGGAGTGGGGGTGTGGGGTTTGCGTGTGGGTAAAAGAGGAAGGTGGGGGTGTGGGTGGGGGCTGTTGTGTGAAAACTGGAAAAAAATAATCTAAAATGGTGTAAGAGATAATGACAATTGATTCTCTAATATTAATGTTATTTCTCTTACTTATAATAACTAATTAATTAAATAAAATAAAATAAATTTTAGATTAAAACTAATCTGTTAATACTTGAAATTAAACTGTTGTAAGTAGTAATATAAAAAAAGTACATCTAAAGGCTATAATATTAAGCCTTAAATAGATATGTGGGGTGATTTATTCAATGAAAAAGGTAAAAGGGGGGAAACTTGGTTCAAAGTTACAACACTCTTAAGAAAAAGAAAAAAGCGAAGAGGAAACAAAATTTTTTAGATCGTAACTAATATTTTCTCACAAAATCTCAATAATCAAAAGAGAATTAATCCTTCCGTCCAACAATAATTGTCCACTATACTACTTTGGGATGTCCAAAAATATTTGTCTACTTTATGAAATCAATAGATAATTTTACACTTAGTTCTTAATTTACCTTTATCATTAATTATACTCATTTTCATATTACATTTTTCAAGACAATGTATTTATTATATTCAAAGGGTGATATAATAAAATTACTCTTCTATTTATAGTTTCTTAAGAAGTGTGCAAAGTAAATAGTGGACAAATATCATCGGACAGAGAGGGTCTGATCTAAAAGGGAAAATAAGATACAAGAAATATAAAACAATGATTATTTTATTGGAAAAGAGTCAAAATTATCTCTGAACTATGTGAAATAGACCACTTATACCCTTCGTTACATTTCGGGATAAAAAATACACCGCCATTATCCTAAGAGACCACAAATATCCTCAAGTGTTAACACCCGAAAATTTTAGTGACGTGGCAAGCTACATGGGGCTAACCGCTCCACCTATGCGTTGCCAATTAGGATTTACTACAAAAGAACTAGACCTTTAGCGGCGACGAAAGTCGCCACATAATCCCAGAATATCGCCACCAAAGGATAAATTAACTGATTTTGAACATTAAATTCTGAATTTGTGTTTTATTCTTCATTATTTTAAAAAAAATCACAAATTATATCAATCAAGGAGGAGTTTGAAGACACTATATGTTCTATTTTTATGTCATATGTAAATGCATAAAATGTACAATGATGCATTATGTAGTAGGAGATTTGAATCGAGAAGTAATTTTGATGATTTTCGTAATATTATTGGATGCTTTTAATATTGATAGTGCATGTTATTTATTTTAGAAAATTAGGTTGCAACTGAAAATTATTTATCATTTTTTTTTTGTTGAAAAAATAGGTTTTACTAATGAATGGCTATTGCAGCCTTAGTCGCTACTAAAAATCATTTATAACCTTTAGTGGCAATATATTGGGATTTGTAGCGACTTTTTTCGTCGCTAAAGGTCTAGTTCTTTTGAAATTTATTGGTTTGTAGAGATGCTAAACCGTTATAAAACCATTAAGATATTGGCTTATCGATTTTTTATCGTTATCGGTTTAATCGTTAAGATTTGACATAAAAAAAATAAATTGAAAATCACTTAGAAACAAGGTGACAAACCAAATGAACCATGTACATGTGTTCACAAGTAACATTTTGCTCAAAAGCCAACACTTTTACATTATAGAATAACCAAGTGTTTGAGATAACCAGAAATAAAAGTAGGAAATCAAACTCTAAATCAAAGATTTCATGTATAGGGGTTGAATTATTTTGATCTTTTATATATATCATCTTATCCAAATAGTCCTTAATGTATATATAAAGAGTATCATTTTGGTCCTACCCCTAAAAACTAACTGAGAACATAAAAAAAAACTATTAAACTTAACTGTGGGTCCCACACTTGGTGGTCCCCTTCTTCCTCCCTCTTTCTTCCGCCATTGCTTCTCCTTCATCTTCTTTCTTCTACAATTTCTTCTCCCAAAATCCTCTCATACACACAAAAGTTTCTTCAAATTTCAAAAAAATATTTGTAAGGTTTTTGTTTTCTATCTCTGTCCGTCAAAATTTTACCATTTAATTTTAAAAATAGAATGAAAAAAATGGCTTGAAAAAATTACTAATTTTGAAAAGGATAAAACGAAAGGAAAGCTATATCCTCCCCATAGATCGCTTCAACAAGAGAGAACAAATGGAGCCTTTTATCTGATTTACTTAGTTTACATTTGTTTTAATGATCTTGGTTTTCTTCTTCTTTATGTATATGATGATAATGGAAGCTTCTGAAAATTTTGTTTCGATGGAGATGAAAAATGGGTGTAGTATGTATTATTTTTCTTATGAGGATAAAAAGCATGACCTCAAAATGGTGAAAGAAAGAAGTTGAGGAGAAGGGTCTGCGGTGGTGATGGTGAAAGAGAGCAGATTGAGGAAGAAGAGTTTGGCATCTGTCAATTCCGCGGGACCCACTGTTAAATCTAACAGTATTTTTGGTTTTTTTGGTTAATTTTAGGGTTAAAGGACTAAAATGATCCTCCTTTCATATATATTAAGGACTATTTAGATAAAGTAATATATATAAAGGATCAAAAGTATTCAACCCCTACATGAAGGATCATTTTGATTATTTTCTCTGATTTTTTTCATTATTTTATTAAATAACTGTCCCCAAAAAAGATAAACCTTAACGTCTCAAACTTTGTGATGGAGAGAGAAACAAACAAATCGTGCCATGATTTTCACATGGACCTTCCTTCGATAATTATGTTAGGCTTGGAAGCGCAGGAATGAGGACCAAAAAATTTTCCCCAATAAAATGATTGTACGTATATACTATGAATTATTATTTTTATTTTATTTTAAATGATTTAATTTGATTAGACACAGAATTTAAAAAAAAGATTTTTTTCTTAAATTTATGATCTAAAATAAGTGATAGATATTTGTGTGACTATAAATCATTTCGCATGGGCACTCAGACATATAAAAAAATATTTTTTTTTAATCGATTAAAAAAAATGAATTATATAAATCGTAAAAAGAAAATATATAATTTTAGTTTGATGTGAAAATTTAAAATAAAACAAATATTCTTTAATTATAAGATGACATGCCCCGTGAAAAAATAAAATTAATTACCGTATTCATACTAGAAAGTCGGAAAGTGTGATTAACTCGTAACATCAGAATTAGTTGGGCGGCGGTTGCTATGATTGCCCTCATCGACCCAACGTGTGGCTACCTGAAGCCGAATTAGTGTCCTTTAGCATGGCATCTTCTTCTCTTTACTCTTCTCTTTCCCATTTACCCCATTACCAATAATTATCTTCTTCTCCATTTACATAACTTCATTACTTTTTCATCACCAATAAATCTTAATAATAATAATAATAACAAAGAAAGAGAAATTGAGTCTCCCCATTTTGTGTCTCTCTCACCATTGATCCTCAGTCAACACTCCATGCCTTCTCCCATCACCAATACTTCTTCTTCTTCTTCCTCCATCCGCTTCATGGGTCTCCTTAAACAACCTGACTCCAACCCTAACAACAACATCCTTGATGAATTCGACGAGAGCGATGTTTTCTGGTCTGAATCCCCTGATTCCACTGTCGTTAATTCCTTCTCTCCCCCTACCCCTACCCGCCACCTCCCTCAACGTCCCCCTACCCTCTACAAACCTTCCAACTCCGGTCTCTCCGCTGCTCTTACCGACGATAACCACCCTCTTGTCCGTCGTAAATCTACCCTCAACCCTTCTGTATCTGCGACATCTGCTGCTAAGATGATTCCGCCGGTGTTTCGTTCGGAGAATTCGAATCCTAATTCTTACCCTAAATTTCATCAATCTGCTCCGGTGAACGTGCCCGTGTGGCAGAAGAAGGATGGACCAGTGGGTGGGTTAGACCGGTTTGATGAGGTGGAAGATGAGACGGAAGGGGAGGAAATGGTTCCTCCTCACGTGATGGTGGCGCAGTCGCACGTGACGTTCTCGGTTTTTGAAGGCGTTGGGCGGACGCTGAAAGGAAGGGATTTGCGGCGTGTTCGTAATGCTGTATTTCAGAAAACAGGTTTTATTGATTGACCCTAAAACCTTCCTACCCCCAAAATTAAAAAAAGAGAGGAAGAAGAGGTTAATCAATTTGTTATTTTTGGTGATTTAATTCTGAAGAATAATATTAATTTGGAAGGAGTCAGTTGCACTACGTTGATTTCAAGCTTTGTATATTAGAATTTGGCCTTTGTTGACATTCTTATTTGGAAAATGGTTATTTAATTGTAATTATGCATTATGGTGAAGTAATCGTCGTCCCAAATACAGATGTTTCTTTTTTCTGTTCAATATAATAGCTTGATTTTTGAATGATATAAAGCTTTCCATTTGGGGAACTATGATAATGCTCAAATTGACATTTGGTTATTATTTTGATTCATTCAAAGTGAACTTCTTATTATGTTAGCTCAATAATGTAGCAGCAGGGGAATTACTAAGTATCCTTGGTTCCAATCCTTGAAGGATGGTGTCCGACTTGCCCAGGCAGTTAGCGATGAATTCACTAATTTTTTGTTACAGATATGCTTGGTGTGAATACCTATACCTAAACTTATTAATCCTTCTTATCTGTGAATCTTCCATGGTGGTGACTAGTGAGGTCAATTTTGGCGCGAACTGTTTAAGAAAAACATACAGTAAATGCTTAAAGTTGATATTATGATGGCAATTATGCTCAGACGAGACAAAAGGTAAAACTTTCAGGAAATTACATGTAGTGACATTTGCAGCTGAAAATGCTATCTTTACATGACCCTGAATCTAGAGTTCATAGTTCTATTGCACAGCTTCTATTATCTTCAGAAACTTGATTTGGCATTTTGGATTATAGTTCATTTAAGCGTGCTTTTACTAATGATTCCAAGGAATCTGCAAACCTATAAGCCCAAAAGTAAAATTTACAGTCTAGTTCTGGGGCTTTAAGCAATATGGTGAAAATGTTTTAATTAATTGAGATACCAGCAGAATTGTTACCTGATTTGTATTTATGTGTATTGCTCTTATGCTGTACGTTGTTTCCTGGTAAGGCAAGTCTATCCAATTTTCTTTGATGTTCGCTGTCAAAGTTTATTCTATTATAAAAGTTAAGCTTATTTTGTATATTCCTCATTGCTTTGTAAATTTTCTTCAATTGTTCTGCGGATCCAGGTGACTGCCTCTGGTAGAGGCTGAAGCTGACTTGTTTAAGTGCAAACTCTATTACACTCTATTGAATTACATTTATCTGTGAATATTTAGTTATTGCCGAGTGATTAATAACCTCAAGGCATTGGCATCAGCTCCCTGAATGATTAAAGCATTGTCTGTTAGATGTTTACATGGAGCATATTCTGCCTGCATTTTTCAGGCTGTGTGGGAAGAAAGAAATGAGAGATATTTTAAGGATAAACGTACATTCATCTTTTGTTTCAAATGTATATGTTTGCAGTTGTTAAAATCCTGGTGTGATTTCTCTTTTATATTGATGTAAACTCTAATACCGATTCAATATAGTCCTTCCTGCCAGTTTAAGGAGAGGGAGGCTGATCTTTTTTTTCTGTACATATTTTTGCACATATATTCATTTCTATCATTATTGTTCTCTGATCTGCAACAGTGGTTGAAGAGATTACTACCACCACATCTTCTGTTTATACATTGATGCCCAGGAACTGGAGGTTAAGATTCAGTTCTCATTTGATGAAATTACTAACGCATGAACAGTTCACGGAAACAAGTTAATGCATTTCGTGTTGAACGTTCTGTTCTTCTGAGATTAACATGCAGAGAGGACAGTCATTTGCTCTGTGACGGAGTTCATTGACTCAGACGACCTGCAAATTTCGACATTGATAAGAGTATTTATATGATTAGCTGTTGTTCGCTTCTTGTTCTTTTTCTTATTAGGTTTTTGTTTATGCAGTGATTAAGAATTGTATATTGTCTTGTGCTTAAAGATGCTTTCTTTGGATGATTCCAGAAGGTAGATTTTTCAGTTGAAAGTGACTTTTTTCTGGAATGTATGATAAAGACACATTTAAAGGCAGTACAAACACTTGTTTATTTATTTTGTGGATGTGAGTGATCTCAGTAGGACACCCCAACACGGATACTGTAGTACTATCGTCGGCCGAATCTTTTAAATGCGTAGTTCATTGATGCAATAATACAAAGTGGTTAGTATCGTGATGAAATAAAAATCTTTCAGATCTGTGATCAGTCCCACATCGTGATGGGTCTAAAGAATATTTTTCATCATTTCGATTTGATGCATGTTCGAAATTTCAAAAAATTGAGGGTTCACAAAAATTATTCTTGGTTCTCAAATTCCCCAACTTAGCAAGTCAGTCCCAATTTCAAATCAAAACAAAAAGAAGATTCTGTTTCCAAGCAAAAACAAGCTTTTCAGTAATCTATGCAATTTTAGTTCTTTCAAGTGGGTGTTTGGTTATGTTTCATTGTGAAATTTGAAAAAAATAATTATTTTTCAAAATTGGAATTGTATTTGGTGGAATACAAATTGAAGTTGTTCTTTTTTGCTCTGTTTTTCAGATTGTTGAAAATTCTGAAATTCAAGTTGAATTTGGAAATTTAAGGCCAAATGTTTTTTTCAAAATCGAACGCCGGTTGAAAAAGTGAATTTTTTTTGTCATAATAACATACCATTTTGATCATTTGAAATGACTTATCGGACGATAGACTAGGGGTGTGAAAAACCGACCAATAAATATAACTATCCGAAGTTTCCTTTATGAGACAAAAGAAAGACAAACTTTTTTGTTAGGTATTTTCCTAATGCTGCCTTTTGTAAGCTAACATCAGACTAGCTATTCTTCTATATTGTACCTATAAATGATAAAACTATTTGTTTGGTAAATCCTTAAAATACGTTTCTAAGCTATATCCAGTTTCTATACTTCTAATATGTTTTTTTTTTTTTTGGGCAAACACCTGCTCCTTAGTTTCAAGAATCAGGAAATTTCACTATGTCTGTCCGACTGTAAAAGCCATACAAATTGGAGGCCTAACTTTGAGTAAAGCAAGTAGTGCTGATGGAAGAATCCATAATCCATCACCACAAATAAATCCTGAAGCCACTGCAGGAATCATCAAATCTGCCTTCTTGCTGTTGAGTTTATGCCATACGTATACGATCAAACTCCCCGCAGCCATATCAATTGCAAAGGAAGCCCCAACAAGGAAAGGCACAGCCATAGCCATTGGGAGAGGAACCCATTTCCCGACTCTTTCCGGGGCCATGTCTCTCACCAAGTTGGCAAGTATGGCAAAGGCGAAAAAACCATAACAGAGCTGCAAGCAATGGAGAGGCAGAGCTGAGAATCCTTCAACACCTAAGATTGCCATGTTTCTATAGATGAGTGCATAAGGAGCTTTGTACTCCCCATTGGGATCCCCTACATCAAAAGATATATAGAATAGGAAAAATGTAAGAGGTGCTACGACACAGCCAATGGCAGTCCCAATAGCTTGGCTAAGTAACATGGAACGCGGGGATGTCAGGGTCAGATGGCTCGTCTTGAAATCGTGCATCAGGTCAGAGGATATAGAAACCATGGATTTAATCAGTCCACATCCAATAAGTCCAGCAACAACACCGTTTTCTTTCCCGGATAATGCAGCAAGCACAAAGAGAGCTACTTTACCGTAATTGTATGCCATATTCAAATCTGTTAGACCGGCACCATAAGCATTGCAGAAGCTCAAAGCTGGTGCAAAAACGTAGGCAACGAGCACGTAATACCACTTCAATGCAGGGAACATAATTGGAATGACAATGATGGAGATAAGGGAAAAAATCAAGTAGCCAATACAAGCTAGCCAGAAGGGAATGCTCTCTCTGATGAATATTTCGTTTCTCTGCAGCTCTTCAAGTGGAAGATTCTTGGCTTCTGAGGGTGCTGCCAAAAAAGAAGTGTTAATAATACAATTTCAACAAAAAGGAGACAATGTTTTTCCCCTCTTCTCATTAGCTAACATAAAATTCGTTCAATATTCAACTTCTTTGTTGGAGCACACAGCTTTGACACTCGACATTACCATCAAATTTCATTACTAATGGAGGAGAGCACTTACATGATTCAGGCCTTTTTGTTTTCAGCGTGGCGTATATGTTTCTAAAAGTGAAATAAAGTGTCCTGGCAAAATTGTAAAGGCCATCTCCCAGGAGGAGAGCAATGGAGATAAAAACCTGCATACAAATTTAATGGTCTAGTGAGAAAAAAGGTAGAATGCTTATTTGATTATCGGTCAAATTAAGCGCCTAACTTATTTGATCTTTTTTCACAAACCTTGTAACCCATTAGACTCTTCATACTGCTCTGTGGTAAACTTGAAGAGAACCAATATCCTTTGCGATCAGTAATTAGAGGCCACATGACACCCCAAGAGAGCACAGCTCCAAGAAGCAAAGAAAAGTTCACAAGGTGGGAACAAATCATTCCAGCTCCCACATAAGTCATGTCGAAATCGAAGAAAAACCTGGAAATATTTCAGTGGTATAAATTAGTGTTAGTTGTATTGGAGAAATCATTCATGAGTCACTAAAAAATATATCATCAAGTACATACGATTGCTTCCAAGCTTTCAACCCGAACGTGGGGAAGTTAGCAAATCCACATTGATCTCCACCAGAATAGAACCACTGAAAGAAACTCCAGAAGAAGCTGAATGTGAAAACTTTCATGAACCCTTTAACCTGTTTCCTGAAAATTTGAAGAAACAATTTTAATTTCTCAAGAAAGGCTAGTTTCGCAAGGCAAGTTAGTCCTAACTCCTAATTATGATCTTGCATACTTGGCCAATTTATCTCCCTTGGGTGTATGAAATCCATTGATTAGAACAGCAGTCGCAGTTCCACTTGGATAAGGTAATTTGTAGTCAATTATCATAATCTGCACCACAACAAATAAATAAAAATTCAAGAGTCAGTTGAAGGTGTGTACCTAGAAGATGTACTTTTAAGATTTGATTACGAGAATACGTGATGAATCATCACTAATATCCGAAACAATATTTGAAGATTATTTAAAATAAGTGTTTGCTTATCAAATTGGCTCATTATTTCAATTTCAAAAGGGTACTATTTATTTCAAATATCGACCAATTCATGTCCAAGCGCCTACTAAGTCTTTTAACAAGTGAACAAGAAGAAGACAGCTGAAAGACTGGAAAATACCTTTCTAAGAGGAACCAAAGCTAATAGCCCAACAAAACTAACAACAAAGAGAAAACCAATCATCCAATCAAGTTTAGGTTCCTTATAGCTCCCTGGTGTATTGCCACTTGTATCAACACCAGCTTGCTGATATGTGTTCTTATTCAGTCCCAAAAGATATGATCCAAAGCCACCTAAATTAACACAAACAAACAAAAACCAGAAAAAACCGAATGAATCCCAATTTCGAATGCCTCAAACACGCCAATTAAAAAGGCACACAGTAAGATTTATCTGCTTAAACAACAATCAAGCCTCAGTCCCAAACAAGTTCTGAATCTTCACTTCTTCATTTAAGTTCACCTACTAAATGAAGGATATATTTCTACAACAACAACAACTAGCCCTCGGTCCCAAACAAGTTGGGGTCGACTCTATGAATTCACACTTCTTTATTTAAACTAAATGAAGGATATATCTGCTACGACAACAACTATGCTTCAGTTCCAAACAAGTAATCGGGGTCGGGCCCCATTTCTTAATTTAAGCTCATTTCATATCATCAACATACTAAAAACATACAAAATGACAAAAAGAGCCTTACCTCCTACAGCAATACTGTAACACGCAACAGCACAAGTCTGAATAATAGTATTCTCCTGTTTAGTAAACGGAGTAGATGTAAAATTCGCCTTTTTTAGAATCTTAGTCCATGACTGTAGAATCACATAAGCAAGCAGAGCAGCTGAAACATTGAGATTTGGTACAAGTCCAGTAGTGAGATTAAGCTTCGTTACAATCACACTGTAAATAATTCCAATCAAAACACTCGCAACAATTCCTCGTACTGTAATCTGTTTAGTCCATGGAGGAATTCTCTTCACATCTTCATCACGATCTCTCATTTCCTCCGTTACTTCTCTTTCAATCTCCATTAATTCTACACCAACTCTACTCATTTCTCCCTGTCAATTTTCAATTCAATAACTCAAAAAATAAAACATGATGGGTTTTAATAGACGGGAAAAGGGTACCTAAAAATCCCTTTTTTGATGATTCTTGAAAAACGTGCCGAAATGGATTTGTCAGCTGTTCTTGGTGGTGAGTTATTGCGATCTCATCCACCACGAGAAACGGTGAAACTGGACAAGATTTACAGAGAAATTCAAATTGAAGATAAATAATTTACCCATAGAATGTGGAGGTTGTTGGAATATGAAGAGGAGAATGGAATTGATGTACTGCATGAGTATTTGAGTAGTACAAAAACCCAAAAATATGTTTTTGCAGTACAAAATAATCAAAATCTCAACAATAGAGGTCTGAAATAAATGTCGTGATTCTTATTTAACAGGTGGTCGGCTTAGATGAGAATGCTACTCAATTCTCCTTTTTCAACTCTTATATTTGTCTCTATTTGGAAAAAAATGTTCACAACTTTATTAGCCAATAAAAGCACAAAAGCTATTTATCGATAGTTCGATACGTGGGATAAGGATAACTTATTAAATATTTATCGAGAATAATAATCTCAAAATAACTTATTCGTCCATTACGTTTACTGCAATTGATAAGTTGGGTATAGTTGTGGTTGTATATTATTTATTTAAAAGGAAATTAAATTGACTAACTACTAAATTGACGTTACGCTGCATCCGCCATGGTTGACCATTTGTTCACTGTGCAGTACATTAAATAAAGTACATATTAAAAACAATATTGGAGAATGATGTAATGAATTTTTTTACCTTAAAGTGGAATTTATTACTATACTATACTAGTAGTTGTAGTACGATTTTTATGAACTTTTTTACTTTAAAAAAGAGTCCACGTGTAACTTTTATTTTTATTTTTTATCAATGATCAATTCTATGATTAATAATTTACGAAGTGTATATATATTGGTTGAGTCAATCAACGAATTATCATTTCATATATTATGAAAAAAGTCTCTTACTTTATCCCCACCCACCCCACTATCTCCCAAAATAAAAATAAAATAAAAAAGTTAAATACTCCTCAAATTATTGATATTTTTCTTTAAAAGTGTGTTAAACCTCAATAATTTACTATGGATGAGAAAGAGTATTACTGTACTGCCAGTACCAGCCATGCAACAGCCAATTAATATTAATGAAGATTATGAAGAAAAAAAATGATTGAAAAAATTAGTGTCATGATTTTTATGAAATAAACAATCAATTTTCACTGATCAATCAAATGTTTTATCACATGGCGTGAGGAAGAAGATTTTATTTTCCACTTGACATAAATGGATGAATAATGAAATAAGCAATATTTAAAAGAGGAATACAAATTATAAAGTCAAGGCTCTAAAAACTAAAAAGAGGAATACTCGCTCTGTCTCTATTTACTTGTCATTTTTTTATTAGACACACTGATTAAAAAAATAGTAATTGACACAATAAGTATAATGAGACATTGTTAAGTATGTTCATCCACATAAAGATAAGGTAACTTTGAAATTTCATATTTCATTAGAAAAGTAAGAAGAAGAAAAATCTCATCTCTAATTAATAATTACGAAAATTAATACAAAAACATAAAACAGTAAATGAATTAAAGAAAAAAGATTAGTGGGAATAGTCGTACCTTAGCTTGGATTCAAAAAGCCTCTACCAAGTATTTTATAAGAACTTCTCTTTTCAATTTGAGTGATAAGGATATGTAAAGAACAAATTTTCTTCTTTTATTTTTGCTATGTAAGTGAGATTATATTACTTCACATGAAAGAGAAGATACATTGCAATAATTAAGGCAAACCATTAATATTGTTAATATAATATGTCATCATTATGTAAATAGTAGAGTGTACATAGCAAGTAGGAACAAACAGTTGGTACATTATAGTGAAGAAATGTGTCATAATGTGAACATGCATAGAGGAAGAGGTAGAAAAGTTGAATGAGTCTAACTTGACCAACTAATGACAAAATTTGGATTTTCTCATATCTTCACTGCTTGGGTGATGACTTGTGTTGCTTACTCCATCCGTCTCTAATTACTCGTTCAATTTTACTTTTTTACTTGTTCATTTTGATAAATTAAAAAAATAAGTTAGGAAGTGTTTGATAAGATTAAAAATAACTTAAAATGAGACACGTTTTAAATATTAATCTAAATTGAATACAAATACAAAACATAAACATCAAATAAAAAAGATGCACAAAAGAGAATATATGCAACACTAACTTTCTGTAATTCATTTAAGATGAACCACTGCCTTCTTGTGTACAAGCAACTTATGAATTTATTTTTTAGTTGTAAGGCGCAGCCTGACATGCGCCTTACAAGCTGCACGTCGGCATAGCCCCATATCAGGCTGCACCTTTCAATTTAAACTTTCACACTGTCCATCTTCCGTCCAAATGTTAGTCTTTTGATTTGAACCTTATTTTCTGTTGCCCTTTGAAAATTTTGCTCAATTTTTTTGCCATTTTGACTCCGGACTCCTGAAAATTAAATAAATATTATAACAATAATATTTTAAATATTCACAACTAATACTTGAGTTATAATGGCCACTGTCCTAGAAACTATTTAAACAAAATGAAACATTTCCCTAAAATTAAACAAATCTTCTCTGTTATTAGCAAATTTATTAACATTAGTAAGTTATTAATGAAAAAAATAAGGTAACAAAACTAAAATAATTAAAACTAAAAGAGAAGGTAAAAGAGAGAAGCAAAACGTGAGGGAGAGTAAGAAAATAAAGAATTAGGTTTGTTGGTTTTTGTGATTGTTTTCATCAGTAGGAGAAATGCCTATTTAAAGGTGAAGGTGCTTCTCTATTTGGAAAAAACATATTGAAACTTTCGAAGCCAATAAAGGTACAATCTATTAAGGGTAGTTTGTCTCTATTGGGAAAACCAAATCCATAACTTTATACTTAACTCAATAAAGTGCAAAAGTTATTTAAAGAAAGAGAAAACACAAAAAAAATCATACACTTATCCGCTAAATTTATTTAGCATTTTAACTTTTTAAATAGAGTAACTTACAAAAATGACTATAGTTATAGGGTTATTGAAGTTCAATAACTACAAGTATGTTATTTATCAAAAATGACTACACTTTATGTTTTAATCTCGCTGTATATTTGTATTATTATTTTTTATTTATACAATGATACAATTATAAATACAATATACTAAATAAGGGCAATTTCTTGTTATAGTAACTGAATGCCCCTTAATTACGTTCCTAAAACTCCCAACTTCCTATTATTAAGTTAACCACTAATGATTACGTCCCTATCCGCTTGGATTCCAACTAATAATTAACAACTAATATTAAATTAACAACCAATAAAAACTAAATTAACAACTAATTTTACCTTATCAATACACCTATATAATATACATATGAGTACCCTGCTACTAAACAAAATTTAGATACAGTGGACAACCCAGAAATAAGAAAATGGAAAATAACACAATGTGAGTATCCAAGTGTATAAGTATTCCGTTGTATAAAAAATTGAAATGCCAACAAAATTTAATTTATTTTTGCTCATGTTTACTAAATTTTTTTATAACTATATACATATGAATATAATTGATAACTCAAGTATTTGTTTATAGAGAAATAATGTAATTATGTATCAAAATATACTTGTATTACTTAGTCAACCTTTCAACTTGTGTTAATATTTCAATACACCGGGACAATCCAAAAAAAATGACAATTGAATATAATACAATACAAGTATCCAAATATATAAGTATTTCACTATATAAAAAATTGAAAATTAGACAAACCTCAAACACTTTTTACTCATGTTCTTTCTGTAATATACATATGAATATAACTAATGAACATATCAACCTCTATAATATACATATGAATACAACTAATAAACCTATCAACCTTTCAACAAGATGTATACAAATATAAACTTCATATAAACGGAAAAAAAATACAAATAGAAGATATATGATGAAGATGAATTATAAAAATTGCTCATGAAATCAAGCAAAGGATTGTGAATCGAAAGAAAATTGGAGAAAAAATTGGTGATAGTGAAAGAGAAAACGGCAAAGAGGGTAAACATAGGAGCAAAGCACCGCAAAACATGTCTGACTGGTATTAATTAGGCAAGTTAAATTATCTTTGCTATTTAATATTTATTTATATCCATATATGAGTTAAATATTAACTTTGCTATTTAATATTCAATTATATCCATAAAACATAAAAAAAAATAAGTGTAGCCATTTACCTTAAATATATAATGATGTTTGCTATATTCTGTAGTTTTTCCTTTTAGATAATTATGGGAAAATTACGCGTATAAACAAACATATACTAGTTAATTATTTAACATAGTTATAATTTGCCTTAATTACAATTCACGACCTACTTTTAGCTATAATTACACGGCTTAGCTTTTTAGTTTTGTATAATTCACACATTTGTATAATTCGGTGCCAAGTAGCTGATTGCACATTACTAAGGCAAGGACTAAGACGTCTGAGAAGGGATGCCGAAAAAAGGCAATTTAATCTGGTGGAATTTGTAAAGTATAATTTGTATAACTTTTGTATAATTCGAAATTTGTATAATATAATCTGTATAACTGTTTACACTTTTGATGTTTGTAATTGTATAAATTCGTTATTTCGAGTTTATACAAAAATAACTGAATTATACAAATGTACCCCACGAATTATACAAACGAGACAACTTAAATTGTAGCTACAACCCATAAATATGCAAACTATAGCTATGAAACATAATTAAGTTTATTATAGTGGCTATTTGCGAAAGTTCCTCTATAATTATTCACCCTCTAATCTCATTTCAAGTGAATTAAAATCCATCCAAAATAGTTGATGTGACAAATAAAAAATAATAAGCGAGTGAAAACGTAAAAAATTAAAAATAAAAAAGGTCTTTTTTCTTTCCAACCAATAAGGTTTCATCTTCCTCACACCCCACCACTTTTATCCACCAACAACCCCACCCTTTCTTCTTCCTTACACCCCATCACTGCTGCCACCCTCAGCCACAACCTGCACCACTCCCTTATTCGATGAACCCTCCACCTTCTTTCTTCTTCTTCGAAATCCTCCACCCCGACTTTATTTCCGTTCTTCGAACTTCCCACCCGCATCCCTGTTTCTCCTATTTCGAACCCCACCGCCACCCACACTTGTCTCACCCCTGTATTTTTATAATCTTGCATTAATTCTCAATTTTTTTCTATTTTTTACCTTTCTAAAATTTTATAAATAAAAAGAAACAAAAAAAGAATTAAATAACTCAAAATTTAAATAATTTTTAATGTGGCGCTAACGTGACAATAATGTGGCGTTGATGTGGCAATGATGCGGCAATGAAATGACGCGTGTAACACACTTGCCATTGTGAGACTGGTAGTGTAGTATTAGGGTTGGAAAATAATTACTTCAAAGATGTTAAAGGGGTATTTAAACGTCTGTATAGTTTAAGTGCTAAAGTAAGTTGTGCTGCCAAGTTTAGGAGGGTTGTTTATGTGTTTTTCTCTTAAAGAAATAAACATTTTTGAAATTTTGTTGTTTGTCTCAATTCATGTGACACAAACGGAATTTGGAGAGTCATCTAAATTTTATATAGTTTTTAGATATTTGTGTGGTTATAAATTATTTTATCAGATAAAATAGACATTTTAAAGTTAAATTGTTACTTAATATAGAAATGTGTAATTTTTTTGGGGACCAATTAAAAAGAAAAGTAAGTCATATAAACTACTCCCTCCGTTTTTTTAGTTGTCATGCATGATTTTTTTCTTTTTTTAGAGTCAAGCGATAAGAACTTTGACTAATATTATATGATGTTTTTTTCCATCATATTGATATGCAAAAAATTACAATTTATATTACTTTTTGTATAGCTTTTGCATATTTAAATTTTTAGTTTAAAATATCGAATTAATGTAATCTAATTTAACTTTAAAATTTAGTCAAATTAACTTTCGAAAAATATAACATGACAACTAAAAAAACGAAGTGGGTAGGACAGAGGTAGTAAGTTGGATTAAATGCAATTAGTGTAATTATGACAAATCAGTTGATTAACTAAAATTTATAATGCTAATATTATTTGTATGTATCATTTCATACTTAATGAAATGATATACTATCATACAAATACAAATATATAACTTATTTTGGGTGAAGATTATTTTCACCTCCCAACTTTACTTTAAAGATTAAACTCTCTCCTCAACTTTGAACAATAATCAAACTTCCCCTTTATTTTATGCATTGTCCATTTTACTTTTGTTGTATCACACATATATGTAAAAACCTCTTTATATTATATAAAATATATTTTTTACCTAGATATTTATAATTTTTCCTTTAAGTTCATTAACATTATAAGTGGAATACTATTTTTATGAATTTGTCAAAAATTTTAATATTAATTTTATGATCATTATTTTATATAATATGCATTAAGCGTGTGTATATGTATGTATCCGTATATTTTGTCTTTCTCCACTCTCTTATTCCATGCGTTTCATATTACTTGGTCCTTCTTGTTATGACAACTTTTAGAAAAATTTAATTAGAGGTGCATTTAACTAAACTAACATTTTTAATAATGTTTTGAAACTTTAAATTTGACTACTACTGCTTTATGCAGTTATTTGACATTAAGGATAGAAATAAAAAAAAAACAAGAATTTCTTTTGATTTCATAAATTAGATAAGTAAATTAAAAAAACTATATGTTTTTAGAATGAGGGTCAAGTAATATAAATAACGGGGGCATTTTCTATTGTCTATATAAATAAACAAGTTTTGATTGGAATTAGTGGAATATTACATAAATTATAATTTAAAATAATTTAACATATAAATAAATACACTCTTTAAAAATTTGACCTTGATTAAATTAATTATTTTGTATTTCCTTCAACGAAATATGTTGTATAGTTATTATTCTCTGCTATTTTCACTTGTATAAATAAATACTAAAATTTTGATTAATATCCATAAAAGTAATTTTCTCATTATACTATTTTACTTCATTACAGAACATCATTAACTTGTATACTTAATTCATATTTCTCACTTTTTCCGTCCAAAGGATAATGCTTATGTTTTTATAAGAAAAATAATTACATGAATTCAAAAAATATGAAAATACCATAATTTTTTTAAGAAGTTAAAAAAGTGTTGATAATAAAAGTGTATAATAGGCATTTTAAAATTTTATTTAGGATAGAGGGAGAGTTTGGTTATTGTTCAAAGTTGAGGGAAAGTCTTGATTTTAAAAGCAAAGTTGGGGTGAATAATTTTCACCCAACTTATTTTAAATTAAAAAAAATTAAAATCATTAACCAAAATTGCTTCAAAAAGTAACTTAGTAGATAAATATTAGGTTCGTACAAAACATGAAGTTCTCGCCATCAGTGTTAATATAAAAGTAACTTCGTTAATATTTTATTTTCTTATTGTCTCTTATTCAAAATTACCTTACCATTTTAGTAATTAATTAGGAACAAAATGAATCACATTTTGATATTTTTGACATATTTTTAATTTAAAAACTACCATATTCATATTTTAGTACTTTAGTTATGACTAAATTAATAAAGGTGAGACAAAAATATAATATCAATTAATTATAATTAAGTGATAAACCTCGCTTAATTTTTGGTACATCCACCATTAACCGGTAAATATGCCCTCAACATTATGTACAAATATGAAGAAATATAACTGCCCAAAATTATGAAAAATATCAAATGCATCGACTTGGATCATAGCACAAACCATAATTCGACTTTTTGTTTATCTTGATTAAACATCACCATGCTGACATATAATTTTTATTTTTTTTACATTACATAACAACTGAATAGAATTTACTATGAGCAGTAATTAAAAAATAAATAAAAGAATTTACGAAAAAAATATTCTAGTCTTTATATTTTATGAATTTCAGCCAAAAATATTAAGTAATATATAATAAGGGAAATTACGCGGATAAGTAAACATATATTAGTTAATTAGCTAACATAACTATAGTTTGAATTAGTTACCACTCGCATCCTCTTTTTAGCTATAATTATGTGTGTCTCTCTCCTCTCTTCCTCTATCTCACCTCTCTCATCTCTTATACATATACAACTACAAATTATACATATCCATATACAATTATATGACAGATATACAAATGCAAATTAACTCTCTCCACTTTCTGCCCTCTCTCGCTAGGCCTCTCTCCTCTCTCTCCCAATCTTGCTCGCCAGATATACAAATATATATGTATACCAGTTACATATATACAATTATCTGGCAGATATACATACATAATTCGATAGATATACAAATACAATTCACCTTTATCCACTCCATGCCCTCTCTTGCTCGCCTCTCCCCTCCCTCTCCCAATTTCGCTCGCTAGATATACAAATATATATGTATACTAGTTACATATATGCAATTATCTGGTATACAAAGACAATTCACCTCTCTCCACTCTCTCGCTCACCTTCCTCTCCCAATTTCGCTCGCCTCTCTCCTCCATCTAACATGTAACTACGAATCGTAATGAGCAAGCTATAGTTATGGAGCCTAATTAATTTATTTTTAGTGGCTATTTGCGAAATTTCCTCCTATATAATAAGTATATATCCACAATGTTACTCTCTCCGTCCCATATTAGTTAATTATTTTTCATTTTTACATACATATAAGAAGATAATTTTATTAATGCACTTTTTTTAAAAAAAAATTAATTGCAAAAGTAATATATAAAAGTGGACAACTATTTTTAGTAATATGAGACGGAGTATGGAACAAGTAAAAATGTTAATATGCGAATTCCCAACATATAAATTGAGAGTTGAATTATGAAGTGATAAAGCAGTTATTATGTGAGTCAAATTCTTTGTTAAGAAAATTCATATGAGAAATAAACCCTAAAAAGTTGAAACACTTAGATGGATGCCAGACTTTGCTTGTTTGAGACGCCATTGTATTTCTGTGAATCAAAGTGAGAAGGAAGATGAAGAAGAGACGTTCATCGGAGACGAAGTTGTTGAAAGAACTGTTACTCTATGCAGCCAGCGCCGCTTTGAGCAGCCTCGTTTTGTTTGTTGGGCTCCGACAACTTGACCCGAATCGACAGGCTTCCAAAAAGGCCCTTGAGCACAAGAAGGAACTTGCGAAGCGCCTTGGTAGACCTATCATTCAAACCAATTCCTACGAGGTTACTCTCCAATCTCCTCTCTGTACTTCCCTCTTTTCAATTTTCCAATGTTTTTATCATATAGTTAGAGTCGCTTAGTTTTGATCAGCCATTCTTAACCAGATATATAGGGTTGAGTCCACTTGGGTAGGGTGCAAATCCGTATTTAGTCGGGCCAATACTTTTTTTTTTTTGCTTTAGATTTCCATTACTGATCACTATGGTCTATTGTGTAGTACTGTTTAGAATGGAACAAACATGCTAGTTAGCTGAAATTGTAAATTGATAAGAAGATGGTGTGTGTTTTTAAGTCTTGGGTGGGTGGGTGGGGGAAGGGAATTGGCTTGTCATGGATGTGTCGTTTGTGAGATGGAAGGAGCAATGCTGTGACACCAGCAGTAGTTCTTTCAATAGATATTACCCATATTTGAGGGGCATCAGGTGATCCATGACACGACATACTTCAGAAGTTGTTCTAGCATGCGGAACAGAGAGGGGAATATGTCAGGCCATAAAGAGAGATGGAAGATTGTCTCCGCCTTCATTTGGTGGACAATATGGAAGGAAAGGAATCAGAGATGCTTTGAAAACAAGAGCATCCCTTTCCGGAGTTTGAAGATGAACTGCTTAGTGACCTTTTATTTTGGTTTATCCATGTTCTCCCCAAAGAGGTGGAGGATATTACCCATATTTTAGACAGTTTAGGAGGGGGTGTCGGTGATAGATCTTTTCTTATTTTGGTTGTTCTCTCTATACTACTGCTGTACTTACTACTGAAATACACTATTAGTGTATTTCTTGTTTATAAATTTGTTAACTTTCTCAATAGGATAAATTAAGTATTAATAGAAAAGTTTGAGTCTCTATGGTAAAATATGCTACTAGTAATTAGTATTAAGTTGAGTAGACCATCCTTTATTCAGTGAAAAACTTGTTGATCGAGCAATAACCATGGCATTGTTCTTGTCAAACAGACAGATTGTGTTTAGTATGGAGGATAGTGTTTCCAATCATTTCCAAGAATTTGGCCGACTTGTATCCAAAGTAAACGTTTTCGTCAAAATGGGAAGACTTTCCTCACTTATGAGAGGAAGTCGCTTTTCTTTAGAAATATCTTAACTCTTAACTTTTTTGTTCACTTGGTTCCTTTCAAAAAATCACTTGTTTCAACCAGCAATTAGACACTGTTTCAAATTTTACTAAAACACTCTCTGTTTCCCATATCCTCAGTCTTGTAAGATTACCATATCTATATATTCAACCAAACACCGGAAACTGATAGAAACTAATTTCCATAATCCATGGAGAACATTTCCATACATACCAAATGCACCTGAATCCAAAGTTTCTAACACTTGCACCGCTTATTTCATCCTCCGTGTCTCAGTCTGATTTACTTGATGATAGTATATTTCATTTTAGTTTAATATTCCTTGATGAGCTGGGATCAAATTTGTGTGCTGGTTGATTGTGGTCACTTCCCTAATGGTCTATGAGAGCTTTTTCCCCTTGAAATAATTTGGTTCACAAGGATGTTATGATAACTAATTATAACCTACATGCTTTATTAATTTGGTATGCTTGGTAACGTGCAGTCAAAAGCAATCATTTTCATATTGAGTTATTTAAGCGCACTTGTGCTTTGTCAACAGGATGTAATAGCCTGTGATGTAATCAACCCTGATCATATAGATGTAGAATTTGATTCCATTGGTGGATTGGAATCTATTAAGCAAGCTCTATTTGAATTGGTAATTCTTCCCTTGAAAAGGCCTGAACTCTTTTATGGGAAGCTTCTGGGTCCTCAGAAAGGAATTTTGCTCTATGGACCCTCTGGAACTGGAAAGACGATGCTTGCCAAAGCAATTGCTAAGGAATCAAGTGCTGTTTTTATTAATGTGAGAACATCGAATTTGATGAGCAAATGGTTTGGTGATGCCCAAAAACTAGGTGAGTTAGATCTTGCCCTTACTCTTTCAAGATTCTTCTCCTTGTTTTGATTATTCAAATTTGTTTGGCCCTTGTTTTACTTGTGAATCTTGTCTCGATTGTACTTCAGGCTCGACAAGCATTATTCCACTGTGAATAAGATATCCAAGAGACCCTAGTGTTTTGCAACTTTATTAGTTTATTATTTTTGAGGGGATTAAAATTCATCATCATAGGAGTTGCTTAGTTTTGGCCAGTCCATACCAATTGTGTAGTTATCATTCTTTATGGAATTATCTCATTCAAACAAAGTCTTTTAGGGCATAAACAAAAACATGATTTCAAGTCTCTCTTGCTAAGTTTTGATTGCATTCTTTCCGTAGTTCTGTGCACTATCGGAAGGCCAAGTCATGAAATGCACTTTTGGATACATCTCTCTTTCGGTTGTAATTTTTTCTTTTGTCTATAGTATGGTATTTATGCTCATTCTGATTTTTTCTTGTTGAGTGGGGTAAAGAGTAGAGCGCGCACCGTTTTTTCCTGGGTGTTCTTTGCATAAATCTCAAATGGAGCTGTCATTTGTAGTTTTCGAAATCAAAATTTCAAAGTGAACATATTCTATTAGGATTTGCAACTGCATTGGTTTGAGCTGATTCAGCAGTTTAAAAGTAGTTCTTTCAATATTGTAACCTGTGATCCACAAAGTAACCTGTTCAGTTGCTAAAAAGTTTCTTGCCGCAAATACCAAGAATCAGCATGGGAAGTCCAAACTTGCTCAACATGAGGATATGAAACACAAGTATATTGATTATTGCGATAAGAGACAATTTTCAAGTGCATGCTTCATTTCTGACTTATAGCGTAGGATAAAGAATCATAGATTATCAAAACAAAAATAAAATAAGTGAAGTGGGAGAAAGGGTTGGAACATCAAAAAAGCAATTATCAGATTTCTTTTCCTACACTTCTTGTAGGAATGTTTGTATAGACATTGTAAGTATTGACCCATTCATCTTTGGGTTCGAAGAATTCCACTACACAGGTTGCAAGAAGCTGATGACGGATTTCTATCTACCACTATGAAGTGCAAACTGCAAACCACATCAGATCTACAAATTCTTTTATTTTTTTGGGTTTAGTTAAATCTTGAGACTCCACAGTCCTCGGGCTTTGGTCTTTGTTATAAGAGCACAATGCTGATGTGTGGGTCAGGGGCAAGTCACAAGTTCAAACCTTACTGCAGATAAAAGTCTAATATTTAAGTGAAGAAGAATAGAGTGATGGGCCCATTATCCACTGTGTTTTTGACCCTGCACCAATACCCTCAGGGGTTTCTTTGTTATTAAAAAATAATCTTGAATCTCCACCTTAGTTGGAAAGAAGGAGAGGTGAGACAGCATGATGTTATAAGGGGAGATGAAAATGAAACTCGGAGAGGAGAGTGTTGATTGCATAGCACCGAGTAGTGTTTGCTGGTGACCTCAAGTCTCAACATTGAGACATTTTGGAAAAGAGGGAAGGATGAAGGGAAAATATTGCAAGGAGAGGTTAGTGGCAAGTGAGAACACTTGATAGGTAACGAAGATTGTTGTAGGTTGTCAGTTGGTGCAAAATGTAGTTAAAGATGCTCTATTTTGTATTGGATTGAAATGGACTTGAATAGAGCAGAAGGATACAAAGAGTGCATTTAACTGACTACAACTAATTTGGATGGATGTTGATTGATTAGTGTCGTCAAAGGCTTGTTTAAAGCATACGATAGGCAGCCCCTTTGCACTGAAGCGAAGGAGCAAAAGTATAAGGTGTTTTTGTCTGACATGAGGTTTGATTCCGGACTGAACATTGGTGGCGGGTGTTCATTGTCTTAATAACAAAAGTGAGTTTGATTTTTCTAGGAGAAGCTTCAATTATGCTACAGAAATAAATGCATAAAAAATTCACCTAGAAATCTTACAAATACCCCCACCCCCACCCCCACCCAAAAAAAAAAACAAGATGAGGTTGTTTAAAGCGTTGAAGGAGAAAAAATCTTATTGTAGTCTTAGTTCTTAGAATTCTATTTGTGATTGTCCGCGTTGCTTATTTGCATTAAGTGACTCAAAAAAGTGGCTCATATAGGGTTAGTTATTCAACTGGATGTTAAGACTTCTTCATTGATTTCTCCTTCTATATTTTATACAGTTGCTGCAGTGTTTAGTTTGGCGCATAAACTTCAGCCAGCAATTATATTCATTGACGAAGTGGATAGCTTTTTGGGTCAGCGCAAGTCTACTGACAATGAGGCGTCAACAAACATGAAGACTGAATTCATGGCTTTATGGGATGGTTTTACCACAGATCGTATGTGCACCCCTTTATGAGATGATTCTTTCTTTAGTAGCTTTCATCACCGTCACGTATATTGCAACATTTTCCCAAGAAATTATGCAATTTGAGATAGTTGTCTTTTATCTAGTTAATGATTTAGCCAAGGAGGTTCTGGTGACTTTATTTACTGTGGTTATGTTTATGTAGAAAATGCACGGGTTATGGTCCTTGCTGCCACTAATCGACCATCTGAGCTTGATGAAGCAATTCTTCGACGTCTTCCTCAGGCCTTTGAGATTGGAATGCCTAACCGCAGAGAAAGAGCTGAGATTTTGAAGGTGATCCTGAGGGACGAGAAGGTAGAAGATACCATCGACTATGACGGGATTGCTAGTCTATGTGATGGATACACTGGTTCTGATCTTCTTGAGCTATGTAAAAAAGCTGCCTACTTCCCCATCCGGGACTTGCTTAATGATGAGAAGAGTGGAAAGCGAACTGTGGTTAGTATTGTATTCTTTTTCTCAAATTTCTATTTTGAACTTGTACTCTCCTTCAGAAAAAGTTGCTAAGTGATGGTTACTGACACAAATGTAGTTTTAAGGAACTTTGCCTTATCTGATGAATGCATATAAATAAAAGGATAGATAGGGGAAAAGTTAAAACGGAAGTACAGCTTTTTGGGCTACAAGTAACAGCTAGTCCACTTGACTGCTTAGACCTCCTCCAAAGCTTTAACATGTCTGTACACTGCAGTTAGTGTTGCCTTTCTTCCTAGAGAGGGAACCTTCTCAGATGTCTCCTCCGATACTGAACCATAAAATCTCCTTTGTACATGCTACCCTTTAAAATTTTGTGGATATCAAATAGATTTAGGAGTTGGATTTAACTATGTAACAGGCACCACAGAAATAAATATAGAAACAGAAGGACTAGTCAAGGATCTTTTCGTTTCTTTTTATTTTCTCTCTAAACGAACTCTGCATCTGCAACTGCTATGTAGTTATTGCTACACATGGTGTTAATAGAACTAAGCTATCGAATTAGAGTATCAAGGTTGCTTAAATAGAGAGGGACGTTAGCAATTTATCTGGGTTAGGCTGGGTCTAAGTATCCTTATTTCTCTTTAAGCAGGAGCCGAGGCCGCTGTTGGAATTGGATTTGGAAAAGGTTTTAGCTACGTCGAAAAAGACAAAGGTTGCTGCAAGTGAATACAGCAGGTTAAGTTCAAGGCATGCAGATTCAGATTCTGCAATTAACGAGATTTCTAAGCTTGTGGTTTCCCACATTCTGAATCTCCAGTCAGATAACTAGGATTCTTAATTAGCTATATGATTGATTGATTTCCTATAAATTATCAGTCTGTTTAAAGTTTGATTTATTCATTTTTGGTGGCTATTGTGGATGTTGCAGAATTCCTTTAGACCACTGTAGCTCAGCTATTAACTTGTAAGAGCATTGCATGATTTTCACGGCATAGTGGTTAAAAATGGTATATTTTTCATTTTGTTTAATTGGGTTGGTGTTGAGAACTTGCATGCATATATATGAAATTACAATATTTGTTCTTTATAGAAAGGAGAAGAATATATACATCTCATCTCCAGTTGATCAGAACTTTGCTGTAATTTGAAATAGTATTCGACTTCAATTGGGACACTTGTGTAGGTTATTGACAGTTTTGATACAGACCACTTATCCTTTCACACAAGGCCCATAACTGCTGATTGCCTAGCCCCCTAGTGTATCCTAAAGTTAATCAAATCTCAGCAATTCATCCTTGGGGAGAACAATCATTGCTGAATTCTATAAGGGTGATGGGCAGTGACTACTCTTTATCACTTTAGCAAGGCTGCACGTTTCTCTTTATATCAATTATTTGTTCACCACACTTGCTATCTTGTACCAATATCAAGTAGCTGGCTCATCAAAATTTGGACGGATAAAAATAAGTTACTCTTAATTTATTTATTTTTGTCTTAATTGAAATGTGAATTCCAACTTTTCTTTGTATGATTTTTCTCCAATTCATTGATACCAAAAGCTTAGCCTACATCCGAGTCTACATGTTCTTTTATGGGTGTGTTCGGTATGGAGGAAACAAAAATAAGTTGCTTAACAATTAGGAAAATGACTCCCTTAATTGAAGTAGGAAAAACGTGTTTACATTGATTGTGTCTTTCCCATCCTTTAAGGCACCTCATCTTCACCTCCACCCATTGTATCCCCCATCTCCACCACCAAACGCCCCCCTGAAATTAGTTGGTATTTTTTGTAGTGCTAATCAATGTTTGATTCAAAATGTCAAAAGAAATGTCAGCATGGGAAGAATGAACTTGCTGTTTTACCCTTCTGCCTTGTGATGTCATTTTGCCTCTTTTAAGTTTTAGGATTACTTGGCTGCTTTTGGGCCCTGTGACAGTCATTGCTGTTCATGTACAAATGCAAATGATTATAATTGCAGGGGAATACCCCAACAGTTATAGGACTCTGGACAGAAAACTTTAATAGTACTACACACCAAACCAATTGATCCGAATCTTATTTAGTAGGCGTTTGGCCATGCGATATCATATCACGATATGAAATCGTGAGATGTGATTTCATATTCTCCAAACACCATGATATGGGAATTCCATATCATGATTTGAGATATTTTTAATACAAAAATTGATCCACACGTTTATATTTTGTTAAAACAACCCCACATTTATATCTACTAACCATTTATTTCATGTATAAATAAAATTTATAATCACATCATTACTTTATAAAGTTTATTAACCTCACCGACATAGAATTTATTATTCTCACCAACATATAGTCACTTTAACTCACACCAACCGATTGTTGAGCAATAAATTTGTTCTCTTCATTTACTCCAACACCTAATTTATTATTTCTACCGTTTTGTATTTATTCCAACTCAAAGTAACAATGTTGGTTCGTCTTCTCGGTCACATGATCGAGAAATGCAAGTTCAACGTGAGGAAATTGTTTGTACTATGTGAGAGGATTATATTAAAGACTAGTACACTACAATTTATGTTCAATTTTTTTATTGAATTAAAGTTTGATGAAACAGTTAGTTACTAAAGTGGAGAACAAATAGCTTTGTAATAATTTATTATGCGATTTTATAAATTTTTGTTTATTTGGTAAGATTGAATAAACAATTAGGGCTATTTTAATAGTTTTACGACTTATGGGGTTCTTATATTTTATAAGAAAATATGCAACACAAAAATTCCATATCGCATGTCCAAACAAAACTTCAATTTCATCTCATAATTCCATATTATGATATCATATCATGATACCATATCGCATGGCCAAACGGGCATTAGTACTTGCAATGATGTATGCACAAATTGTTTTATGTAATTTCCATCTTTATGTTACTGTTTGTGTCATCATTCAGAAATTAACGAACAATCTGTTTAAGTTTACTAGGATTGGTTAAATACTCCAAGATGTTATCAACTGAATAATTTTCGTTTTCTTGCTTTACCAGGAAAATACTTTATGGTAAAAACAGTAGCATAGCCACGTAAAACTCAAGGTAGTCAATTAGACATTTTTTATCGAAAAAATTTAAATTATATATATAAAAATTTGTATGAAATATATTGATAAAAAATTATTTTTCATATATATATATTAGAACTTGGATATTCTTAACAAAATTTCTGACTTCGCTATTAGGTAAAAAAGATGTCAGTTAATTCAAATCTTATCACCTTGAGTATGGTTGGACAAGTAGGTTCTGAACATGGACAACTTTTAAACATGTTTTAGGAGAACTATTAGATAGAGAGCCTGCGATCATAATTACTCATTCTGTATTAATGTAGGTGACACGAATGAAATGTGAAGTTAATTAAATTTTTATATGTTTAAAGTTGTCAGTTATTATGATTTTATAGTATAATTTATCCAATTTTCACATAATATATGTTACTCCATATGTTCTAAGTACATATGAAATTTTGAGAGTCGGTCAAATATTTTAAGTTGTGATTTATAGTAATTTTTATATAATTTTCACGTGATATATGTTACTCTTTTTGTCCTAATTTATGTGGTATAAGTGGAGTTTCGAGAGTAACCAAATATCTTTTATAGAGTTTTTAGATATTTAAGTTGTTAATTATTTCAATTTATAATAGTTTTAAAGTTAATTTCACATAATATATGTTACTCCCTTTATTCCAATTTATGTGGTGTTGATGAAATTTGGAAAGTCAATCAAATGTTTTACTATTTTTTAGATATTTTTTTAACTCGTTAATTATAATTATTATGATTTATAATATTTTTTACGTAATTTCTAAATATATAAATTACTAAGAATTCTACAATTTAATACCAAAATGATCAAATTACCCTTTATTAGAATTTTAATGGCTAGAAACACCTGTGTGCTTCTAGCCATTATTTTATATAGAATTTAGTGGATTTATTATATGTAAAGGTACTGAATTAAATTAGTCGAATTAATAATTTCAAATACAAAATGGTCAATTGAAAGAAAAAAAAGGACTTTCAGACTTAAATTAAGACGCCTAATTTGGCCAAAAAAGCATACACTACTCATCCACGTTAATTTCCAAATAAAAAGTTCACATAACGTGAAAACTCTTTATTATGTAGACTAATTTTTGTTGAACTTAGACCTACTGGATCTAATATCAAAGTATTAAAAGTCGTAGGATAAAGTTTGGTGTTGTTAAAAATATATCATGGTTGGAACTGTCCAAACATTCTTTTATTTCAAACGTCAAATTTAGCCTAATACTACAGTCCCCCATCTAAAAAAAATTGCTTATTCTTCACACTGTACACAATAGTAACATACACCTCATGCATTTTAAGTTTTTAACACTTATTTAGCATAATACATAAATATGTTTTTTAACTTGATTTTAGCTGATATCTATGTTATGTCATATGGCATAATACATGTAGGATGCCACGTAGGACATAAAATTGTCATATAGGACGAATGTGTCTATTTATTTAATTTTATACAAGGTTAAATGCATATTTATGCACATTCAAAATTAAAGGACATAAATGTCAGTTGATATCGAGTTAAATGACAGGTTTATATATTATGTCTTGATTATTTTAATTGACATGTATACATTTTCAGCTAAGCGAAAATCAAATATGAGTATGTGTAATTTGTAAATACCCTTTTTTGTCTTTCAGTCTTCCCCCTCCCTTGCATAGAAATAAGAAAATGATTCCATTATTTTTATTGGGAAAAGAGAAAAAGAAGAATGTCAGTAAAAGACATAAATGGATACAAGCATATAATAAAGCAATTTGAATATTGAACGCAACTTTTAATTTGTACATGGATTGCTGCTTGAATGGAAAAAACGCTGCTTCGATTATATTAGTCAAAATCAAATATGACCACCTGGAATAATTAAGATTGAAAAATATACTCCTTTTAATAGGAAATAAAATCTCTAGTCCTCCTCACTAATAATATACTAGAATACATTAATTAGTATGTTTACTAGTCATAAAGAATATTGTATGACCTTATTGGTCTCATACTCTCACATATAAAAATTGTTTATAGTCAAATAAGCAGCACATCGAAGAAAACGGAAGATTTTGTTCTCCGGTCCTTTATAAATTTATTTTTAATTCTATGTCCTTTTCGTAAGGGAACGTTCACTTCTATTTAATTTGTAGGCAATAGTTTGATCGCAGGTTAAAGTTATATCGATATTAATAATAGTGTAGGATTAAATTATGATAAAATTTACGTATTATTATATAAAGATACATAATTTAGTTATTTCACCTTATATGTTGCATAATATAAAACATAGATTTCCTATAATGCTTATAAAAACTACTCAACCCTAAAAGAAAAAGTGTTTTACTATCTTACCCATCATAAAATGAGTTGACTCTTTTAAGTTAATGGTGTAAATGCATTAAAACAAGGATAATTTTGAATGAAAAAAAATCAAATCTTCTTAATAGAATAAAAAGAAAAAAACATAATTTATTTTCAAACAGAAGAAGTACATGAATAACTTGCATCCTAATAACTCACTATATATTAGTTATGGAATAAGTTATAAAGGAATTGGTGTATTATTGCATAATTAGTGCCTCTATAATTCTAATTCCTAACCAACTACGATTATAATAGATCAATTACCACTAACAAATCATTAAAAAAACAAAATAGGATAGAAAATAAATCTCATTTGACCAATTAAACCTAGCAAATTATGCCGTCCCCGTCTGCAAGCCGTCTCTTAAATTCAAACAAACAAATTAATAAAGACTTATTCATTAATTAATATGCTGTGTGACCTGCCAATTCCCCATCCCCTTAAATTTATTTATAGTTTTATACTATACGCCTTTCTTTATGCTTTTCTAATCACTTTATATACTAATATACTTTCTTTATTACAACATCCTTCATGATTTCATCCACCACCTCATAATCATTTTCCCCTCAAATTCCCTTTTCCATCATCACACTGTTTGATTTTTTTTATTTTTTTTCATCATGTTTTGGTATTTGATTGCAATAATTGCTTCAGGTTTGTTTCTGAAGATTCTGTTGAAAACTTCTTTACTGCAAATTGTGAAAAAATGGTGGAGGTTTTTGGAGGATGGTTGTTATGTCTATCAGTTCTACAGGGTACCGCAATTCAATCACAACATGCAGGAAAATCAACTGTATCGAAAAGTTTGTACTTATCTGAATTCGCTCCCCTGTGTTGAAGATTCTGATTTCACCAACCTAATCTCCGGCGATAAGTCCAATGAAATTAGCCTTGTTTTGGATTCAAATCAGATTGTTGTTGACAAATTCCTCGGCGCTAGAGTTTTCTGGATCAATGAGAAGGATGAGTTTACTGGTTTGAAATCGCTTGTTATGAAGATTAGGAAGAAGGATAAGCGTCGAATTCTCCAGCCTTACCTTCAGTATATACACACTGTGTTCGATGAAATTGAGCAGAGGAAAAAGGAGGTGAGATTATTCGTCAATGTAGATAATGAACCTCAGAGAAACGGACGGTGGAGATCAGTGCCGTTCACACATCCAGCAACTTTTGATACGGTAGTCATGGACACGGATCTCAAAAACAAGGTGAAATCCGATTTGGAATCGTTTCTAAAATCAAAACAATACTATCACCGACTCGGCAAAGTTTGGAAACGGAGTTATCTCCTCTACGGACCTTCCGGCACCGGGAAATCAACGTTCATCGCCGGAATAGCAAATTTGCTTAATTACGACGTGTACGACGTCGATTTATCTAAAGTCACAGACGATTCGGATCTGAAAATGCTTCTGTTACAAACCACGAGTAAGTCGCTAATGGTTATCGAAGATCTCGATAGTTACCTTGGCACCAAATCAACAGCTCCAAGTTTATCTGGAATTCTCAACTTTATGGATGGAATATTCTCGTGTTGTGGGGAAGAGCGAATTATGATATTCACTATCAACAACAAAGATCAAATTGATCCGACGGTTCTCCGTCCAGGAAGAATCGACGTTCACATACACTTCCCTTTATGTAATTTCAACTCTTTCAAAACCCTAGCGAATAGCCATTTGGGTTTAAAAGATCACAAGCTTTTCCCACAGGTAGAGGAGATTTTCCAAACAGGGGCGGCACTCAGCCCGGCTGAAATCGGCGAGATTATGATATCGAACCGGAGCTCGCCGACTCGGGCATTGAAAACAGTCATTTCAGCTCTGCAAATCAACACCGAGTCGAGGGCGGCGACTCGGCATGCACGGCGGTTGAGCGAGAGCGGGTCGGTTCGAACCGCGGAGGAAACGGGTGAGTCGGGTATTTTCTGCAAAGAAAATCTCAGAGAGTTCAAGAAGCTATATGGACTTTTACGAGTTAGGAGTTGTAGAAAAGATTCATCCTACGAATTTGATACGTCGGATAAGGATAATTCAAGGCATGATAATTAACATTAACATATATTTGTTTGGGGCATAAATAATCACCCTTACCTGCATAATCATTAGTTTATTTTAGCTTAATTTCAAAGTTGATATTTTTCTAGTGAGTGATTTTTTTTAGTTGATTTAACATAAAGATTGTAGCTAGAATTCATTATCTTATATTGATTAATATATTATTGATCAAAGTTACTCTCTGTTTAGGCCACTCATACATATGATGATGTTCTATGTTCTTCAAATGTGCTTCTAACTGTTAGTAGCTCTACTATGTTTCGTGTTCTCGTGGGTTGGAAGCGAGAACTTGAAATTGAGTCATTTGACAATAGGGTATTAGGTCTCACTCAAGGAGTAGCAAATCACGATCTTGAATTTGTAAAGCTAAAACTTGGGTATTGATATATTCCATCAAGAAATAAATTGGTAAAAATTTGAAATACAAAAAACCAAATTGTTTTTCGTTTCTAAAATTATTTGCTTTTGGCCAAAATGTCATAATGAAGTATGTCCGATTTGTTTCATCTAATCTTTTGTTTTACACGTTGAGAACTTGTTTATTAATTGATCAAACTTTCATAAAAGCTTAGACTAAGAAGTAGATTATTTGTATTTTACTTCTGTGTATAACTTGAGTTCTCGACCATAAAAACAATCCCATCACGAATAGCAAGTTCAATATAATAGCAATACCCTTTTAATTTCGTCATTTTTAAAATATTGTGAACTCAAAAAGGTGAAATAATTACGTGTCACCTCTTCGAAAGCCCCCTTTTGAAGTTTGAGGAACTAAGGACGGTTCGGCCATAGATTTCTCAAGTAAAATTTGGAAAAAAGTTTGGCAAATAGTGTTTGTCTATATAATTTGTCATTATTTTGTAAATATTTTTGGTAAATAACCTAAATTTCCAAATACTAAAAAAAGCTAGTATTTCGGCCAAATCTCATTATTTGGGAGCTTTTAAAATTTCAAATTCTACACCAAATTTTTATCTTTTACAAAAACACCCTCTATAGTAGTTGTTTGCATTGTATTACATAATCTTTTACATGAACACCAAAGCAGTGATGGAATATTCAGTGATGACATGGTTGTTGATGAAAATGACGAACAATCGACTCAAGCCGTAAGACTGGGCACCGGACCGGAATGAACCGGTACCGGACCCGACCGGGATGAACTGGACCAGAATTATCGGGATGAAAACTCGGTTCCGTGCCGTCCCACTATATACCGGGATGAAATCGGAACGGACTGGAATGGAACGGGATGGAATAAACGGGACGGCACATATAACTATTTCAAAAAATCATAATTTTTTTTGAGTTATTTGAATTACGAAAATATGAATGTTTTTTTTTATTTTTCTAAGTTTAATAGTTTATAAAGTATTTAAGTTTTGAAATTTATAAGTAGATTTTGGCTTTTCGTCCCTGTACACGTAGTAACCATTAGGACTTTCTTTCTACATTTTCTGGACACTTTTTAGACACGGACCCTATTCTATATCTAGCCAACACTAATAAAGATATAAAACACCTATCTAAAGAGCTACAAAAATAAAAATGAAAGATGAAAACTCCTAGATCGAAAAGAAACTCCTATAGTTGGCTAGATTGTACATCTTGGGTTGCCTCCCAAGCAACGCTTGATTTAACATCGCGGCACGATGCAGACCCCTTGATAGTCGACCACGCCGAGCCATTCGACGATCCGCCGAGTTGTTTATTTGTAATTTTACTTAAGTTTATTTTAAAGATATTTTTAAATTTTTTTTACTTATAAGTTTGTAAGTTAAGTTTAATAAAGTTATTTTTTTAAGCTTTTGAGTTTATGTTATAAGTTTTCAAGATTTGAATCTTTTGAAGTTTATAAGTTATATGTTATAAGTTATAAGTTATAACTTGTAATTTAATAAATAAGTTAAGTTTGTAATTTGTTAAATTTTAAAATTTTAAAATTTTTAGGTTTATATTATTTGAAGTTGATGAATTAAGTTTGTAATTTTAAAAAATTAAATAAACAAAAAAGAAATGCTAATAAAAGTATAAAATAATGACAAAAAATAAAAAACCAATCCAATTTTACGGACCGGACCGGAATCGGGATGAACCGATACCGGTATAACGGTACCAAATCATGATACCGTCTCGTTTCGAGTACCGATTCGATGTATCCATTCCGTCCCGAATACTATCGGAACGGAACGATACCGGTACAACCCGTTCCGGTGCCCAGCCTTAGCTCAGGGTAACAAAGTCATGTGCTTCGTCTACTTCATGATGTATGGTATGATGCTTGTTGCACTCACTTTGAACTATCACATTGCTCCAGTGTCATGGACACTATTTGTTATTTGCCATAACGAAGATCCAATTGACTTGTTGCGGAAGTCATGAATCTTGTTGTGTCGACGTTTCTAACTTCCTATGTAATACAAACCTATGGTTAGTTTTGATAGTATTTAAAACTTATGGGTATAAATCATTTTTTTTTTTAAAAGTGAAATACGTTTCTCAAATACTATGTCCAAACACATGATGAAATTTCACCCAAATAATATTTACCAAAAATATTTGAAAATCTATGGCGTCTGTAAAGTGAAGTTAAGGTGTATTAATCCACATAATGAATCGTGTTACTTTATTTTTTATCGGTAAATTTATATCTATGTAGTACATTAGTTTTTTATGTTTTTAATAACATATTCTACAAAGACAATATATCGTGTGATACCATTTTGATTAACATGCATCTGCCTCTTATAATATTTTAAGTGTCTTCGGATTTTGAATTCACCTCTAATAAAAATATCCATCACTTAAAAATATACCCTCCAGAATGTTCAAAAAGGAAGTGCATCATTCTTTACTATTGAAAAAAATTCTGTAGGTGAAGATAGCAAACTTTATTGATTCCCCATTGAATAATTAGGTAAGGTAGAAAAAAAATCAATATTTTATTATCCATTAATAATGGTGATTGACTTTGTTGTGCTGATTGCTTGATCTTTTCTTTGACTTTGCCAATTGAACAATGTACAATGAACATGAATGGAACCACCCAAAATATAAAAAAATAATAAATTCACCAAATTTAAAAAGGATTTTTTTATTTTATAAAGTTCATATTTTAATTTATTTTTGCTCTTTTCCTCTGACTTATGGGCAATGAGCACAGAGCTATCCACTTCGTATTGAAAATTCGAGATATTATTATGACATTTTCCCTACTTTCCATTCTCTAAAACTCAACTTAAAGTGTGGCAATTAATAGATACTTATCATGTTTTGTTTGCTCTTTAATAAAATATTAATTAAACAATAATTTAACTAAATTATTTTTATTTATTACTTTTCCCAATTTAATATTATATCCATCTATTTTATTTGTCAAGTATTGACTTGACACATTCTTTAAGGAGCAATAAATATAATGTCAATTTTACTACATCACTCTTTGAATATAATAAAATAGTTTGAGAAATGATCGAGAGAAGACTATAGTTATTAATAAGGTAGGAACCAAAGCGATAAATTTGATTTACAAACTATACAAGTAAAAATGAACATCTATTTTTAATATAATAGACAAATAAAAATAAACTGAGGAGTTACTTCTCTCTTTTGCACCACATTAATATTTTTCCATTTTTATGACTAAGATAAATTAAAGAGGGAAAACAAACAATTAATAATACCTTGATTTTTCAAGATGACAACTATTTTAGATTATTTATTTTAAATAAGCACGACAAGTAAAATGGATCGAAAGCTTCAGGAAGCTGCAACTAGTATTTTGGTGTTTTTAGCTTGTGCACATTACATTATTTACTTTAGTATTTATGTAAAATTTTACGAAACAGAAACACCATAACTATTTTGGACCAAAATGAAGAAGTACGTACACTTATTATTAAATGGAGATTGGAGAGAGGATTGGATAGATAAATTCACGAGTATAAAGCTTGTTTTTTTTAAGAAAATAAATAAATGCTTCGTTTAATATATTTTCCTCTTTGTCATTTTAATGAACAATCATAATTTCGAAGTAAATTACGCATTTTATTTTCACTCACTCACTCACCATAAAATCTATTCATAATGATTATTTATGATAGGTTTTTAGCTGGTCTTTATCTTTTCCTTTTGATTGATAAAAATGAAAGGTACGTAAGCATTGATAAGTATTCATTCATCCTTAACCACAGGTTTCAGGTTTGAGTCTCATGGGTACGGAGTCGCCTTTGTTAGGGAAAACTTTACCCCAATGTAGGACTTCCAGCGCAAATTCAAATTTAGTTGGGCTTCAATGTGGATACCGAACACCAGGTGGAAAGCCAAAATAAATAAATATGAGGTTTCTAAGAATATAAGAGTACATTTTGTTTAAAAGAAGTTGAAATATTGTATAGGAGCTGAAGTGATAATTGTATATAACACACTTCCCTATCTTTATTAACATAGTTTCAAATATTATTGAATGGGTTGGGTACGCTCTTCAGCTCATTTTAGTTCAATCTATTTCGGCCCAAATACATTTTTGACATACTATTGACCAGTCCATTTATTATCTCAATCTATTTTGATCTATTCAAATTCAAACTCAACTCATCTATTTGACACCTTCATGTGTATCTTCTTTGATCTTCGTCTCTTTTTCAGTCATAGAGTTTTGCTCTTTAATTACTTGAAAATGATTGATTTACAAAAATAGGCTTGAAGGTTGTGGAGTTTTTGGACATTTGACTCGATTTGTTTTCAAATTTAACAAGTTTTAACTTTTGACCTTGAAGGGTTTTCCTAGGAACACGTAAGCATCACAAGTTCAAGGAGCATTTGGGTTGGGCCAACAATCAAATTCCACATCCTTACATGTTATATGAGCCCAACTAATTGTGTCTCATCATCATCAAGGAATGCAGAACCAACTTTTCAGGCCCAAAAACCTTTATTATAGGAAAAATTACCCAAGTAATTGATTATGCTTCAAAAAATATCATTCTAATTATCGAAAAAATAGGTGGGAAATTTTTCATTATTATACAGGATTCAAGCAATTTTCATACAGATATTTTTGGCTCGAAGCAATTTTCACGTTGAAATATTCTTAAAATTATCAGTTTGAAAGATTTTAGAAGTGCAATGACAAATTCAACTATTGATGAAAGATTTTAGAAGATTTTAATTAGAAGAAAAGATTACAAGTGCAATGACAAATTCAATTTTGAGTTACCTAGTGTTATCCTTTTTAAAACATATGAAAAAGTGATTAATTAATATGAGATATAGAGGAAATATCTTGAATTTATTGATTTAATATAAATATTTAATATACAGATAATTTTATGTCATGAGGATACCAAATTAGTGCTCCCTCCGCTCCTATTTGAATGTTGTCCTTATTAAAAATAAATGTTTCTTAATACTTTCTTTGTTCTTATTTATATGACATTTTTATTTAAAATAGATGATCTTTAATACTTATCATTTCATAAAATCAATATATAAATAACTCTATTTTTTCTATTTAACCATTGAGAGTTATTAGATTTGAAAATCTGAATTTAACCAACATAGGAAAAATTAAATAATTAATTCATCTTCATAGACCAATTTAATTAATCAAAATAAATTAATTTATGTTCATTTATTGAAAATTTGACTTCAATTGTACACTAAATAATTATACAATAGTAAACTTACCTAACGTGAAATCTAAAATGATGACATTTAAATAGGAACGGAGGGAGTATTTGTCATTTCACAAAATCAATTCATAAATAACACTATTCTTCCTATTTTACCCTTGAGAGTTATTAGCCTTGAAATTATGCATTTGACTTACATAGGAAAACAAAGTAATTAATTCATGTTCATTGATCAAATTAATTCATATTCATCTATTGAAAAATTGACTTCAAGAGAACACCAAATAAAAGCATAATGATAAATTTACTTAGTTTCTTAAGAAAATATGAAATCTAAAATAATAACAACTAAATAAAAACGGAGAAAATAGTATTAAGATAAAGACAATAGTGATTAAGTAGGCGCCCGGAGTAAAGGGAGAGAGTTGTGCCTAACGACTTCCTAGGAATAGAAA
Source organism: Solanum etuberosum (assembly GCA_029582245.1). Classification (NCBI taxonomy): domain Eukaryota; kingdom Viridiplantae; phylum Streptophyta; class Magnoliopsida; order Solanales; family Solanaceae; genus Solanum; species Solanum etuberosum. The sequence continues at coordinate 42,264 of JAJONR010003081.1, read as the reverse complement.
TAGACTAACTTTGAGATGATGAGACTTGAGAATATCATTGAAAATCGTAGTTGACAAGTGCTGTTCGTGCAAGGCACTCATCATGTGCTAACCTATGCAGGTCTTGAATAAAGTATTACTCCGTTTATTTTAACGACTTTTTTGGTGTGATGCATTAAGTATAATAATTTCATAATTAATATGTAGAAGTATTTTATTTTGTATTTGATTAGAGTTATTATACTATTGTGAGATTATTATTTCAATATTTATATCTTAGTGATGAGATATGTTATGTTATACAACTTATTCGGGAACTTAGCTAAATAACCCTTAGAGTTAAAGAATAAAAAATACAGTTAAACTATTTCATTTTATTGATTTCATATCTGCATTATTAAGAGTTTAAGTTTTCTATCTAAGCTATCACTCAACAATTAGCAAAACACACCTAGACATTGATTAAATGTTTGTCTAGAAATGTTTCTCGGCGCATTTGTTCATAAAATCTTCGTCCATCTGGTGTATATAATAACTTTATATGGTGACACATTAATTTTTTAATATATATTTTTAATTGTCTTTTTTAAAATCATTAACTCTCTCCCCTCAAATCAAAGATATCAATTGGAATAAATTATTTTATACGGTGATAGTTTTGATTTTTAACCTTAACTTTAAATTAATAGTAATTTATTTAAATATTTCTTGGTGGAATTATTTTTCACCTGAAGTGTCGATTTTTAACCTTAACTTTAAATTAATAGTAATTTATTTAAATATTTCTTGGTGGAATTATTTTTCACATGAAGTGTCATGTGACAAAATTTTAAACACACATTATCAGAAATTAGTTGAAATGTGTTTCCCTAACTATTGTGTGATACCTCAGTTAGAAAACTCACTCTCTCAATAATTCAGGTATGAAACTCAAAAAATTAAGATAATTTAAGTGTTATTTTTTTTTACCTTTAACCCTTAACATATCAAGGAAATTTTATGTGTGTGTGTTTTAGCGATCTACATTAATTTACTTATTCTCCAAATTATTTCACAAAATATAAGACTATGTATTAATTAATATGAGTATTGTGATAAATACTTATATTAATTAGTATTATATTTTAAGAGACACATAAAATTTAAAATAGAACAAATAAAAATAAATAGATGGAGTACAGGATATATACTCTCTTGGTCCATGTTATACTACAATTTTAAGTGATTTTTCAGGTAACCAAAAATTTACTATTAAATAAATATTATTTTAATTAAGGATAATTTAGATAATTAATTTTTTATATAATTAAAAAGGTATTACTTATTTTATTTTTCTTTAAATTTACCCGTATTTAGATAAGTAATTTTTCACATAATCAAGAAGGTATTAATTATTATTTTTCTTCAAATTTACTCTTATTTAGATAAGTAAATTTTTACATAATTCTGATATCATATATATTATATTCAGTACTATTTAATTAAAATGCTTATTATTATTTTTAGAGATGAATGATTTCTTTAGAGGTGACATGCATCTGATTTTCAACGATAATCACCCTTCATGATATTAAATTTTAGTTAGAATAGTTGGGTCCATTCTAGCCCATGTTTTGAGATTAATTAATGACAGTTGCGTGTTGTCTGTTGATTTGCTTTGAGTAATTAAATAGAACTCACTAAATTAGGTTTATGTTTCTTCATTCATTTAAGGCTTAAGTCATTGACAGACCCTTAAAGTTGTCCACATAATTCACTTAGACACCTCAACTAAGACTAGTACCTATTAAAAACTTTTACCTATTCAAAAATTGTTCCTATTAGGCATTTTTTGATAATCAGTAAAAAAGTATGGAGTAATTTCCCTAGATAGTCACCCATGTTTGAAAAATTACCTAGGAATATCACTTATATTTGTTTTAGGACTACAATATCACTCAACTTTTCCTATTTTCCTCAAAATATACTTGACACAAAAAAACATTATTTCTCTCCTACTAGGATGCCATGTTAAGGTGTCTAAGTGAATTATACGGACAATTTTAAGGGGCTGTCGATGACTAGAGCCTTCATTTAATTTGGGACTTTCAACAAGCCAGACCACTAATTAATAAGGCCATTGGAAACTAATTACGCCATACTGTGACATTGTTAATTACTCCTACCGTCCATTTTTAATTGTCATGTTGCGTTTTTCAAAAATTAATTTAACTAATTTTTAAAACTAAATTAGACTATATTAATTTTATATGTTAAACAAAAAAATTAGCTATTCAAAAACTATACGAAAAGTACTATAAATTGCATTTTTTTGCATATCAATGTGGTATAAAATACATTGTCAAAATTCTTATCATTTGATTCTAAAAAAGATCAAAATCATGACAATTAAAAGTGGACGGAGAATGTAACACATAACATGTTCACAAAAATGCCCTTTTCGTTAGTCAAATAGAACAAATATATATGTGAAGGAAAAATCCTTTTTGGCCAGAATTTGGTCAGAATGATATTTTATCTTTTTGAACATTTTTACCCTTTTAACTTTAATATCTTTTAACTAAAAATGAAAAAAAGATATGTTTATTTTAAAATAAAAAAGATATTATAGACTTTTTAAATTTCTGGCCAAATTTTCTAGCCATTTAGCATTACCCATAAGTGAACTATTGAAAATAATGTAATTATATCCTTCATTTACTCTTTTATTACAAAAATGTCCTTATTATTGATTAAGTAGATCAGATATATATGCCCCTCTCTTCTAATGACTCCACATAAAAAATGTAAATTAACATAAATAAACAAAAATGTCCTTATTATTGATTAGGTAGATCAGATATCTATGCCCCTCTCTTCTAATGAATCCACATCAAAAATGTAAATTAACATAAATAATAATTCTTTTGCTAAGTTGAAAATTCAAGTTAAAGAAAAAGGCAATCACGAAAATAATACAACACAATTAGCTCAAATTAATAGTCAAACAATATAACACAATTATTAATAAATTATATAAAATCCACCCATAAGCAGACAATGCATGCACATCTCCTCCATCATTTCTCCTTAGCAACTATCGCCCATAACTCATAAGTAGTCAGGATTGTTGCACCTTTTTATTATTATTATTATTATTATTATTATTATTTGTTATATATGTAGCTTTTTATCTTAATTTCTTTATTCGTGTTAAATTTTCGAATCAAAATCTATCGAAAGCAATTTTTTTATTTTAAAATCTACCTATACACTGCCTTTTCAAAACTTCGCTGAATAAACTATTACTTTGTTTATTGTTAATTAGCATCTCACGTGAAGTTCATTAGTGGAGAGACAACACATTTACTAGACCTAGCTAATAATAATAATAATGCTATATTTTGTTCCAAAAACAAACAAATAGCATAATTGCTATATTTTCAATAACTCATTGAGCTAACAATACAAATTATTTTGTTCCATTTTTAATACTATATAATTACTTTACTTTTCGATAATTCCTAAGCATTTAAAGCTAGTTTGTTTCCCTATTATTTATTTACTAGGTAATAAATTTTGCGCAGGCATAAATAATCTTTCTAAGCTTTTAAACAACCTTTCCAATAATCGACTGTTATAAGAAAAAAAAAGTAAATTTTAGTAGGTTTTAAGAACATTTCAACAGAAATTAAATGATTTGACATAATCACATATCTCAAGAATTGTAAATATATAATGAATGATTAAAAATATCTTGATATCTAATCATTTTTATCTTTTACATAATTTATCATAATATATGTTTGATGATATAATTGTCTTGTTAAAATTGAGTGATGTTTATATGTAGCGATTAAACATCACTTTTTCTATTTTTTTGTACATGAAAAATATAGAATCTGATAATTTTATGGTTAGAATATTTCCTTTTGAAAAAAAATTATGTGAAAGTTTTCGATAATCAATATTAGTTATAAATAAGTTAAGACCGTTTAAAATGGACACCGCAACAACATAAATAAAATTTCTTAGAGACAATCTACTTGTCTGATGTCAAACGTTCACCACTTTTCGTTAATGTTACTTTGTTACTCTAACAAAATTTATAGAAGGAGAAAAATAAATTTTAAACTGCTGCTCTGAAGGCCCTTCTAGATGCTTCATCAATGCAACTTTACGATTTTTTTCCAGAAATATGTATGTATAATTTTTGTATTATGAAAGTACAAGTAGATCATAATGTTGGATTCTAGACTCATGTTAAAGAAAAATTCTTGAACATTAAAAAATTAAAAATGAGTCTAACCTAGATAACTCAAACGGTCAGCAATGACTTGGGACATGAATGACAACAAATCTATGTTAATGGACATATTTTTTGTAGCTTAAGATATTACTATTATTTAGAGCAGGTTTTGTTTCATATTCTTCAAATTAAGCTTGCCGAAAATAGTCATAACTCACACCAAAAATATTTAGAAGAGTCGAATGAGAAGGAAAAAAAGAAAAACATTCAAAGGCCGAAAGCTTTGTCCAAGTGAGATCATATACATACCAAACGAAAAATAATCAATACAATTTTAAGGAGACAACAAAACAGCGAGAAAAAACATACATTAAAGGGAGTAAAGTATGAGATATCCAATGATGATAACAAATCATTCTAACCAGAAAAGTTCCTATGTTTTGAAATATCATACCTCAAAAAATTGACTAACACTTCGATCAACTTTCAATCCTTAAAGTACTCATAATATCCACTGATAAAATTTAGTAAAAATAGATAACAACAACATAAAAATCAAAAAACATGGGCATGCAAAGTCATTAACTTTCAGAGGATTTTCTAAAGAACACAAAATCTCATCCTTGTATGTGAAGGAATGACGTTGTTGATGAAGAAATTAGAGATTTGTAAGAGATTTTTTTATTGTATCTTCAACAATTCCAGTAGAGAAAACTTACTTGAATACTCAATTAATGTTTGTTATTTAATCTGTACTAACAAATACTTATAACAATAATTTTGCAGAAACATAAACAACAAAGTTTGAAGCATGTACTCAAAAATAACAATTAATAATATAAGCATAAATTAATGACTGTAAAAACCATACCATGATCATAACAATAGTCAATAGAATGAAACATAATCGAGCCCACTAAATGCAGAGTGTCTCCTTAAGGAAATTATTCCCCTCGAAGTTTAAAGGAATAGATCCTTTCAGGATAGAACGATTCTATTCAGTGAGTCATTCAACAGGAGCAAAGTACACAAATATTTAATTGTCCAGAAGAAGAAGAAGTTCAAAAGTATCGTTGTTTTAAAATGAGATGAAATTCCTATATTTATAGACAACAAAGGGTAATATGAACAAATGCTTATTGAGTCTTATGGGAGAGGTCACAACTCTTTGGAAAAGTTACAACCCTTCGGAAATGTCACATCCTTTCATAAAAGTCACAACTTTTCATAAAAGTCGCAACTTTTCATAAAAGTCCAAACACTTCATAAAAGTCGCAACTTTTCATAAAAGTCACAACTTCTCACGAAAGGGGAATGTTAGTTTTGGAAAAAAAATAAAATTAAAAAGGAATTCTGGTTTGTGGTGGTGCCATGTAGGCGGATCTAGAGTTTTATTTTATATATATATATATGATTTATGGCTAGACTGTGACTTTACCTTAGCAAAAATAGTGATTTCGTATGTGCTGTCGGTTTACCAGTTATGGACATTACCAAAAATAAATAAATAAATAAAGGAAAACACACACGTTATTGACAATGGAATTTAGCAGTGGGAAACAAAAAATTCAAAGTTCACGAGAAAGCCCATGTGATATTAAATTGTGCTACTGAAAGCGAAATGAAAATAAATGTATTTATATTTGAAAATTTTGGCATTGCTTCTTATTCTCACGTCTTATTTTAACTGTTTCTTTAACTCATTTTGCACTTAAATAAAAAAAATTACTAAATTATTTTTATTTAATGAATGAAATAGATTAATTATTTTCTCCTGAATATGTACATTTTTTAGATTCTAAAGTGATTTTTTAAAATTAAATTGACTATTAAAATGTCATGGAAGGAGTAGACAATAATAACATGACAAAGATTCCCTTTGTATAACATTGAAATTGAAATGAACAAAAAAGCCTTTTTAATACCTTTGATAATTTGACCACAAATATTTATAAATGTTTGTTACCCACTCTATTCCATATTAAATGGATTTTTGGGTTTTTTTATAGTTAAAAATAAGTGAATTAATCAAAGTTTAGATAAATGTTTGAACTCTTTTTTTGTCTTTAATTTAGGTGATAAATTTAAGAGAATTAATTGTTCATATTTATAATTTTATTTTAAATTATTTCTATTTTCAAAAATAGTCAAACTATAATTAAAGGAGCAAAAAAGTGGAAAATGATATCCAATATATATACATAAATATGTCTTTAATTGCAGAAGTAAGTACTTAAACTTGTATATATAAAATTAAAGAAATAAATACATATATCCTACGTGACATATTTACCACTCCCTCTGTCCCAGTTTATATGACTGACTATCTATCTTTTTAGTCAGTCTCAAAAGGAATGACACATTTTTATATTTAGTAACAATTCAACTTTAAAATGTATGTTTTACTCTTAATGAAATGATTTACGGCTATACAAACACGTATCACTTATTTTAGACCATAAATTTCAAAACACTTTCTTTTTTATCACTTATTTTAGACCATAAATTTCAAAACACTTTTTTTTTCTTAAATTTCATGTCAAATCAAACTAATTCATATTAAGTAGGACGGAAGGAGTAATTATTTAGAAGGGTAATTATATAATATAAAAATTTATAAAAAGTTTTTCAATTATCCTTTTTTTTGTTTAGATAGGAGCAATAAGGATACTATGAAGTTGGGTACATAACCACCGACAGATATCACACAATACATAATCGCCACGTGTCATTTAGTCTAAAATGAAAGGCTGAGATTACATCTGATAAATCATCACAGTAAAAGTAACATGCCTTTAGAGGATTACAGCGCAGAAGAAACCGCGTATACGTTGCTTCAGTATATATATTAACGAACAAACACACCCATTTGTACGAAGAAGAAAGAATATCTGAGTGGCAGTAGAGAAGAGAGAGAGAGAGAGAGAGAGAGGAGCAATGGACTTGTTCTACTATGTGTTGTTTGGGGCCATGGCTGCTGTTGTGGCAGTTCTTGAGCTGGGTGGGAAGAGCAACAAAGATCGAATCACAACTTCTCAGGCTTTCAATTCATTCAAAAACAATTACATTCTTGTTTACTCTCTTATGATGGGTATGTTCTGTTTTTTGTTTATTTTTCGCTTTTCAGATCTGGGTTTTTTTTCTCCGTTAATTGATTCAACTCTGCATTTTTTCGCATTTTGAATTTTTGTATTTACGTACTCGATCTGGTTATTTGTGTGTGGGATTTTGGATCTGAGGCTCGTTATGTCGTCTATTTTGGTTAATTGGGGATTATGAGTTTGCTGTGTATTAGTGGTTAAGTTGTGGGATAAAATGGAATCTGAATGGTTCTGCTCTCTTGTGGTTTGCGATTATAATTTTTTTTTTTTGTTAATCTGAATGCTGAATCAGCTTCCAAGTTTCGATATGTAGCTCAATTTGCTTAATGGTCGTTAGATCTATCTGCGCTAGCATTTTATTCAATGCTTGCTTGTTAATCATACTTCAGAAACTATTTATCCTCATTGCCCATGGATTGTTAAGGCTAGAATGATCATGGACCCAACTAAAAAGCAAAAGAAGCATTGTATTCATTTCTTGATGAACTTATGTTGGAATCATTTGCCATTTAGCAGTTTTATTTTAATTGTATAGATGAGCAATATATGGCGATACTTCCAGCTTTTATGATGTGATTGCTCTGCTGCTTTTATCGTGTGTGATATAAAGAATAAAAGTATTGCTCTGTTTCAGATTCGTTTCTGAAAAGCAGAAGCAGAGGGGACAATTTAAGATATTTTTCGAGTTTTGGCCAATGATATTCTTGTTTGTTGGTGTACCACGTAACTTAAGTTGTATGGTTTAATTTCATCCTGTGTGAAAGGTGGTGATTTGTGTCTAATGTTTGTGTGTTGTGTGGCAATAGCTGGTGATTGGCTACAGGGTCCATATGTATACTACCTTTACAGCACTTATGGCTTTAGCAAGGGGGATATTGGACAGCTATTCATTGCTGGATTTGGATCTTCCATGCTGTTTGGCACAATTGTTGGATCTCTTGCCGACAAACAGTATGTTCTCAGAATTTGTGTGTCAAATCATCTTTTAATACCCAAAAGTTTCTAGCTACATGATCTTCCTTGCATTTTAAATTTCAGGGGTCGGAAGAGGGCATGTGTAACTTACTGTATCACTTACATACTGAGCTGCATCACCAAGCATTCCCCTCAGTACAAGATTCTGATGGTTGGACGTATTTTGGGTGGCATTGCTACATCTCTACTGTTTTCATCGTTTGAGTCATGGCTTGTAGCAGAACACTTTAAGGTGCATATCCTTATTATCAAGCTTACTATCAACTTGAGAAGTAGTACGAACTGCTAAGTAGTACATCTTTATGGAATGTTGATCCTGCTATTGTTGTCCTTGAGATACACACTACAACCCTTTGAAAGAGCATATCAATTATCTGCTCTTTGTTTTTGGCATATTATTAATATTATATGTTTTTCAGAATATTTAATATAGTACTTGCTTTCTTCATGCAGAGGGGTTTTGAGTCCCAATGGCTTTCACTTACTTTCTCCAAGGCAATATTTGTTGGAAATGGTCTTGTTGCAATTATTGCTGGATTGTTTGGAAATTTTCTTGTTGATTCATTAAATCTCGGCCCTGTGTCTCCTTTTGATGCTGCTGCCTGCTTTCTTGCCATTGGAATGGCAGTCATATTATCATCATGGTCGGAGAACTATGGAGACCCATCAGAGAGCAAAGACTTGCTCACTCAATTCAAGGGTGCAGCTGTGGCCATTGCTTCAGGTATAGCTGGATATGCGACTCATTACGTCTTATTTCGTGAGACAATTTTCGACCCATGTGCTGTTGATACAGTGATTCCCTGCCGATAAGATTCAACATGGATGTAGATTTCCAATGTTCTCCCAATATCTCCGTTAGAATTTAGAGCTTCATAGGATGAGGACTTCTAGACTCTGGGAGAGGGGTATAGGAAAGTGGTTTTGGACAATTATCCGATTAATCTGGTATATTCAAGTTTACAGGCACACAATGTTTCTTCACCAGGTTATCTATTATGATTTAGAGCTCCAAATTAGATTGGGTTGCTAGAGAAGGCGTAGGTTGCAGCTTTGGGGACTTGTCTCTTGTTCTGTTGTCCTGATACTAAATTATTTGTGATATATCTGTTTGATATCTCAAATTGATGTTTAATTGAAAAAAGCCGTATCTTGCACCGTGTCAGCACTCGTTCTTTGTTTTGTTTGTTTCATTTACTTCTACACTATCCTTATTTCTGGATGGGTTCTGTGACAGATGAGAAGATTGCATTACTCGGTGCTATACAATCTCTATTTGAAGGTTCCATGTATACATTTGTGTTTCTCTGGACTCCTGCCCTCAGCCCAAATGATGAAGACATTCCCCATGGTTTTATTTTTGCAACTTTCATGTTGGCTTCAATGTTGGGAAGCTCATTTGCAGCTCGCCTTATGGCGAAGAACTCACCTAAAGTTGAGAGCTACATGCAGATTGTTTTTGTCGTATCTTCTGCATCTCTCATGCTGCCCATTCTGACAACTGTAAGTAGGAAGTTCCTTTACTCTTGAAATTTTATGCCTTGTGGTTTGGCAGTTCTTTAATATCTTTCATTGGACCAGTTCTTGGTACCTCCTTCAAATGTGAAAGGGGGAGGCATCACCTTTGCTGGAAGTATCCAGCTTCTTGGCTTCTGTACCTTCGAGTCTTGTGTAGGCATCTTCTGGCCGTCCATCATGAAGATGAGGTCTCAATACATTCCCGAGGAAGCAAGGAGCACCATAATGAACTTCTTCAGGATTCCCCTCAACCTCTTCGTCTGCATTGTACTTTACAATGTATGTTACTGTTCTTTTGCTCGAAGTTACTGTGGTGCACATGTTCCTTTTCTTACATTTAATTACCCAAGTAATTATTCTGCTGCAACATATAATTCATGTTTCACATCGAGTTCTGATTATGGATGATTTTTTTTTGTCAATTTGTAGGTCAACGCTTTCCCCATCACTGTGATGTTTGGCATGTGCTCAATTTTCCTCTTTGTTGCATCCATTTTGCAAAGACGGCTTGCAGCCATTGCAGACAAGCCAAGTATGTACCGAATTCTCCAGATCACTGCTCCCACATGAACCATACCTGATTATTATTACAGTGGTGTCACCTTTTCTTTTGCTCTAATGTATCTTGGTGAACTATACTGACTCAATATTACTGATTGCAGAAGCAGAAGATTGGACAGCAATGAAGGAAAGGGATACTGAGGCTGATCCATTGAATGCACCTTGATTGAGTTAATCAAGGTAAGCAGTCAAATATCCTCTGGGAACGTCTATTTATTACCATAATCAGCCATCCGGGTTTAATATTAGTTGAGCTTACAATATTTGAAGAGCAATGACCATGGGATTAAAAAATGGAGCTGTTCCTGCCTAGCAGATAAGGAAGAGGCAGATGAGCTAGTGGTGTTATTATCATTCCCTGGTAGTTGTTGGTAGAAGACGAACAACGTTTTCCACTATTTTCGTGCTGCTGGGATAGTTATTAGTTACTCTGATTTTCCCCCTGTTTTTCTTGGCCTTGGTTCAATTGTTGACGGAGGCCTATATTTATGTCATAGTTTTGATCTTTTTGACAATTTATCTCCCAATATGTAATAGTGAAAAAGCACAAGTTAATTCTTTTCTAGCAAAGATGCAATTCTTGGGAAGTTCATTGGTGATTGAGATGCGACTCAAATGGCAGAAATGAGTTTGTTGCGTTTTTTATTTTATTTTATTATTATTTTCGTCAGCTTTAGCTTTTTTTGGCCAAAAGAAAGACATGCAGTTAGGTAACACTAGAATATATCTTATGGGTTCAGCCAATTTGATAGTTTTAGTCCAAAGCCAATATTTGTCTTAATAAATCTTATACAATACGAACAATTATTAGTTTAGAACTCAAGAACTCAAATCCACAACCGGACTCCCAACTCTGATAAAATGATAGGTAGAAAGAGAGATGGATGCAATCTAGCATTTGCCAGACTCATTGCTGCAGCATCTAAATCTTGCTCTCATGCATATGTTAGTAAAGACATTAATTTATAACTAAACTGGGATAACCTCAAAACTATTGTAGAACAAAATCTAGGTTGAACTTCATATAATAACATTCACAAGTTCAAATTCATACAAAACAAAGAAAAACATTACCATTACACACAACTATTTGGATACAGAGTAAGTTGGGGCTTAAAATCACTTTCAAAGATTAAATGAATACATCATATTGCATACAAAAACATGGAAATATATTGAAACATTTATTATTACACAAAACTAACAATTTCAACAAGATACAAACAAAAAAATGTTAGCTAATTTTCTTCACATTTGCCTAAGCTTTGGTGAGCGGAGCGGAGCCATCCAAAATAATTAACAGATCAGGATACTACCGTTATCAAAAAAGAAAAGTTCTTTACACCAATCGGCTTCGTTTAGCCTGGACAGAAGCAGATTCCAAGTCCCCAATGAAGAAAAGTATCTTGTCCAAGATGCTTGAACTTGGTACCTCCTCTTTGACATCTTTATAGTCAGCTGATGAAACAGATAAATCTTCCATTTTCGATTTTCTTGAACCTAAATGTCTCTGAATTTCACCCTGGTGTATAAGATAGTAGTCATCTCCTTCTCTTATAATTTTCAATCCCCTGAAGAAACATCCATGTAAAATGTTAGTTCTATGTTTCTAATACAACAACAACATACCCGGGTAGTCCCACAAAGTAGGGTCCGGGGAGGGTAGAGTGAGGTAGGGATAGAGTACTATGTTTCTAATACTACAACAACATACCTAGTGTAGTCCCACAAGGTTGGGTCTGTAGAGCGTTCACAGACCTTACCCCTACCTTAGAGGTAGAGAGGTTGTTTCCGAGTAATATGTTTCTAATGCAAAAACTAAAAACATGTATAATTAGTTGAATTATGGAAAATCTAAGCTTACAATCCATTCCGATCGCAACGATCTTGAACCATATAGACATGTTTCCATGATTTGGAATCAACAGGGGCATAAAAAGTGGCTTGATCAGATCCCCATCTCTCTATAAACAGATCACACCATAAACTGTTATCTGAACCCAACATTTTCCATCTTCTGCAAACTTTCAAACAAAAAAATAATCTTTTTTCATCAATCAAACCAAAATATAATAATTCCCTAATTCTTGGAAACAATTCACTCATTTGCATGAAAAAAAAACGAAACTTTGACAGAGATCCAATCTTTTAATGCCACTTTCATTTCGAAATCGTCAAGAAAATGCATAATTCTCAATCAAAGCCCAATTCTTGAAAACCCATTCACTAATTTGCATGGAGAAAAGAATGGAACTTTGACTTTTCTTGTCAAAACAGAGAGAGATCCAATCTTAATGCTAAATTCAGTCGAAATTCAGATCATTTCAGTCAAAAAATGCATAATTGGAAAAATACCCAAGTGTTGAAAGAACAAAACATCCTTCATACAAACTGCAAAATTGTTATATGATAACTGAATCATAAGAATAAATAGTAAAAAAAAACTAACCCAATTGTGCAGTTGCAAGATTCTGGTGATCCAAGAGACAGAAAATTCTCAGAAAAAGTTCAGGTGGCAACTTCTCCATCAGAGTTTTGGGGGTGGGGGTGGGGTGGGGGTGAAGAGACTTGAGAAAATGGATGAGATTAACTTGGTTCAGCTTGTAGAGTGCACTTTACTATTTCACCTCTTTGTTTCTTTTTGATGTGCTGGATTTTTTGTCACGTTCAGATTATTTATTTGTGTACCTTGTCAAGTTGTCCTCTCATTTTATTTCAGATAGAAGTATTGACAACACTAATTTGGCATAAATTATTTGTTAGGTCTCTAAACTATATAATTTTTAAAAATATCGATCTGTCACATGATATTGTAAGTGATCTCAAACTCTTATAGAAGTATGAGACTCTTAATAAAAAGTCTAGAGAAGTGTTGAAAACACCTTTAAACTTGGCGAGAATATAGGGATGTTATTAAGTTAAGTTAGTCAAGTAAATGATTGTTTTTAATGCTGTTAATATTCGAGGATGAAACTAAAATTCGCATCGAATTTAGAGGTGTTTTCAATACTTCTTTCTTTTATTTTTTGGTCTATGTTGGATTAAACAGGAAACAAAATTTAAAGAATTAACAAAACCGTTTTATGATTGATATTGTAAGTTCGTTTGATGCTTCTTTTTTTTTTTAATGATCATAGTGTTCGAGTCAATTTTCATGCAGTTCAACTAACTTTATAGGATATCTGCCTCCCACTAACTATAAGTATCGGTAACTTCGATCACCAAGACTAAGACAAATAGGAAGAATCACCTAATACTTTTATCTCCATTAATATTTAAATCTGAGACGTCAGGACTCTCAACAACTTCATCCCATTGAGTAAATTTAAGGATTGTGCATCATCTTTTAAATAAAACATATATATGGTGTTACTAACTTTAACAAGTAAACAATAGGATGTGGACTTCTCTTTTCGTCAATTATTTAATTATCCAACTAAAAAAATTGCTACTTACTAGTACTAAAAGTGCCTTTTTGTTCTTTGAAAGATGCTTCTACTTATTTTGTCCTTTGTATCTGAAGAAGAAGAAAAGGATGGGAATTGACATATCTCTGAAGTCTCATTCTGAAAAGAAATTTTGTTTTGTGGAGTGTACTTTTTAAAATAGAAACTATGCAACCCATGTTATTTTTTAATACACCAAGTCATACGCTACATAAGAAAAAATCTCAACATTAACTAATATAAGCATTACTAATACACCATATCCAACACTATTCTTATACACCTTACTAAACGACCCTAGTTCATTGCTTCATCACCTGTTTGACTACTCAAATTCATAAACTCAGCAGAGAAACGACAAACTAAAGACGGCAGTCTGCAGACAACCTTTGTTCTGAAACTAAAGACGGCAGTCTGCAGACAACCTTTGTTCTAAAACTAGATCCATTGTCCAAATATTTATGTACAAAGGGATGCAAGTACAATAGTTTAAGTTGCTTGAGTTTTGGTATACAAATATCATTCCCTTTTGAATATATCACCATTTACGCTCCAGCAAAATTGCTTAAATGTTCTGGCTACAAAGTTTGTACAAAGATTTCAAAGAACAATGATTGGCATATGAACAAAAACAAAAGGGAAAACTCAAATGTTATAATCATCTATGATCATGTGAAAGCAACGATAGTGAGGATTGGATCAGGTTTTGCATCCTATCCCTCAAACTGGATATCGTATTTACCAATGGTTCAGACGATCCCACCCCATCCCTAAAGGAGGGGTTGCTGTCATGTAGTATTTGTATTTGCCTCTCCAAATACTTTGTGAGACAAGCACCTGCTATGTTGATTAAGCTAAGAGAAGGATTTGTATGCATGAGCTTGGTAACAAGAAATCCTGCTAAAACCTGCTGCCCTGACCTCACAAGCTCTGAGACAAAACAGGGAAAGATCAATCTTGGGAAAAGATCAATATAATCTTTTGAAATACTCTCACTTTCTGCACATTCACCACGTCCGGAACTTGATAACTGGGACTCCTGGCACTGTCGAGAGAAGTTCCCCACCATAAAGCAAATATAAGAGAATGTGGTACCATATGAAGGTTTGGTGATGATAGTTGATATGACTCCAGAAGATAAAACGAGAAGTAAAAACTCAAGATCCACGCCAATTTTGTCAGATATGCCTTCTTGTTTCAGCTTCTGCTCGACAGATTCCAAGCACTGCAACTGGATTACTTCGTATGGCAACAAGAGCATTAACTTAAGGGCTAGAAAGCAATCTATTTCAACTGCAATCTGGCTCAAACCTTGAGCATTCTCTTCATCTAGTAATACTTCGCCTGGCTTTGCCACTGATTTGTCTAGCAATTTCAACATTTTGTTGTACTGGGATATAGTTAGTAGTTTTCTGAATATCTCCATCCAACAGACATGAAGAGGATGAACTGAAAGTTTAGCACCCTTCTTTGGTTCTTCTTCAATAGGTTCTTGGAAGCTTTCCCATCCCTCATCCCAATCATCATTACCCCCCCAACTGTTTCCACCATCAGATACCTCACCAGAATCCTTTTCAATTTCTTCCCTACTAAAGTGCCCCTCCCATTCTCGGAGCATAGCTAATAATACGTCAACATGGGATTCAGATTCAGCAAATTTAGATACTCCAAGGAAGCAAGAGACAGTAGATTCCACAGTTGAAAGATCTTCTGGTGCGATCTCTATGTTGGGCGAAATAGTGGAGACCAGCTGTGTAGATTTTAGAGCAATCAAGGTATTTGTGAACTTATTAGATGTATCTATCTTATTTGAAATCCCATCAGTGGCAGTGTTCTCGCAGTTCGCAGTTGCATTATGCAAATTCTCCCAACCTTGCCAAGAATGAACTTCCACCTGCAGCTTGGACGAAAATCTTTTGCTGCTTTTATCAGTAGCTGCAATAAGTTGCATAAGCTCCAGTATGTAAACTCGAACATGGTTGGGGAGCTGAAAGTTCTCAGAGAACTCTTCCAATCTCTCCCAAACTGCCTGCCTAACACTCTGCAGATTATCCAAGTCACCATCTAATTTACTCAAAGATGACAAGTAATAGTGTAGACACTGATGCTCACAGGATTCGTCAGTCAACTCCTGCAAGATGGTCTTCAAGATACTAAGATAGAGATTTCGAAGATTCTGGATGCTGGAAGCTTCTTTTTTTAAGTCCGTCAGCGATCCAGCTTCATGTGGGAAGTGAGCCATGACTTCATCATATACAACTGCAACGGCTCCAAAGCCACAACCAGCATAAACCATCGCTCTGCAGAAATTGAAGATTTCAGCAGCAACATCACCAACAAGAACATAGCCTACATAGCCAATAACTGTAGCCCACCCCTGACTAGATGAAACTTTTTCCCCAGCAACTAGACGTGCAAAAACTTTCAGACACATCATTATACATTCTAAGCAGAATCTTTCTTCTGAATTCTCAAGGAGTGCAACTTCATGCATGTCATTCAACATTCTGAGCCAAGTATCCACAAGCATGGCAAGGCACACCTGCCAACCTGAGCCACAGGGGAGAGACTTGAAAGATCCTTCAGCAGGTAGTATGATGGCCAAGAATCGTTTCAGAATGTCCAGACGAGCAGGATTTGGGACAAATTTTAAGTATTTGCAGCAGGTATTGTAAGTCTGCTCGATCTCACTGATTAAGCAATGAAGACTTTCAGAGCTTTGAATATCGACCCCCTGTTTAGCTCTAGCTTTCAACTTTGTCAACAAACTTAAAACATGATGTTTATATACATACTGCCAAGACAAGAGACCATCAGGCACTGGACCATCACGAACGGAAAGAAGGTTCTTGACCATGTTTGCCAATGCCTCAACATTGTTTTCATTGATGTGAGCAGAAATTTCACTGTTGAAGCAATCCAAGTTCAAATCTTGAATTCCAGCAACATTTTTGAAGTTCAGATCCTCGATACAGGACACCCTGCAACATTCTTCTTCAGCAATCTTGGAAAAACGAGCAACATGAATTGAATGAGGATGCACTGGATCCTTTTGTTCATCTTGCTGCAAAAAGCAGTCAGAGAGCAGGCCATATATTAGAGAAAGCCTCTGCTTATCATGTCCATCAACTGCAGGGTAGATCGACGAGGAAATACATTTTATTGTTTCTGCAGCACAAGCAAGTAGTTCTTCTCTGTGATTTGACACTTCATTTCTAACATCATCAGTGCTCCAAGCGTCAGAAACAAAGATAGATCTCAGATAATGCAGCTGCACCTAAATAAGAGAGGAGCAGTAGGAGAAACAGTAAGTTATACGGAATTTGTAATACAGGGATTAGTAAAGCAAGGTTTGTAATGTGGAGCTTTTATCGAGTGTTAGGTTTATTGTATTGAAAGTTGGATATACGATGGATGACTTTTTTTTTAATAACCTATATGATGTATAACTTAAAACTTGTGTTTGGTTTAAAATTGTATAATATTTGGTTTTCTATTCAACCCTTGTACTTCTGTAGGACTTTTTTCTTTCATTTATGGTTAAGAGATTTCTGCATTGCACCAGGAGTGACAATCAACACCAGTGGTCTAGAATTCCCATATTCCATATATCCTATTGTATAATGTTGTCCTGTAAAACAAATTATTCTATAAAAAGACTTTTTAATTAATTTTTAATTCTGAAAAAATGGCAAAAAATAAAAGGGTAATGAATTACATTTTAAGATCTTTATTAAAAAATAGATCAGCAAAAAGTACGGTTAAAAAGAAAGAAAGTGAAGCAGCAATGCATCTGTCTGCAGTGAAACACTGAAACTAACCATGGCATTGGATAACCAAGAATGGAGTATTTTGATTGTCAGATCAAATAATCCAACTTTAGCTTAATCAACTTTAGCATGTGGTAGCTGTTGATTAAGCTAAAGTTTAGCGCAATTTTCCTTTTCATTTTGGTTCTTTTTTCTAGAAGTATGTTTTTCTCTGAAGAAGAACAGTGTGGTCTGGAGAAAATGAGTACAATAACATCAAGGTATTTGCCTTTTTATATGGTTTATCCCAGTTTAGTTAATCCAAATATTAGTTATTCCATCCTGTATTCGGTATAAAATAATGCAGAAATTATCGTATAAGTTATTTAAGTATTATCTATATAGAAAATGAAAATGGTAACCAGACATTGAAGAACGCGACTATTTTTGCTGATACCCAAAACCAAATGTGACCCCTTAGTTTTCTAGCATCTTAGAACTTGTAATTTCATTATCTCATTTACGGTTCTGTTCAAGAACAGTGCATACCTTGTTGCAATCTAAGCTATAAGTATTGGCCAACTTCAGTACATCCTTCACACTCTGTTTCTTCTCTGGGGTCATGGACTCGATAAATGATAAAACAACATTCTCTCTGTAGTCCATGTCCCCAGACAAGAAGCGAGCAGCTTCAACACCAGGGAGAATTTGTTCTAAACTCCTTGAATTGTCTGCAATGCGCTTTTGGTCTTCTAGCTTCAGTTTCCATTCTCTCCAAAATGTAGATTGAGCTTGGTCTATTTGTTCTTTTTCATCTGAATTAGAAGACGACATTTGGATAGAAATAAGAAAAATGAACATGCAAAGAAAAATACAGAATGTTCTCCACCTACAGTAAACAATAGTAGATCTATAGGTCAAAATTAACAAAATCACCTGAGCAGATCAGTTTATGTTTCTGCTGGAACTTTGTCAGAAGCAAGTCCCTCCTTTGTGCAGGGTCCTCACACTTGATTCCACAATTGTGCAACAAACTGTAAATCATCCCAACATTCATTATGCTGGTTATTTCATTGTAATTCTCTCTTGTTATCAAGTTTCTTTCAATTATATCCACCCCTGAAAAGGCATCGGCAAGATTTAATAAGAAAGAGCATCCTAGGATGTCTTCCTCCTCAGAGACAGGCGACTCCATAATGGACTTAGCAACACAGGCAATCAAACTGTCCTTTGGGGAAAAACCATTCCTTGCCAACCAGGACAAGATAGTCATCACTGCCTGTGCTCTTAGACTGACATATCGATTCCCTGAAAATAAGCTGGATGTGAATTTCTTATTGTTTTCTGCTTCTTGACTCAGTTCAAGTAACCATGGAAGATACACAGCAGCAAATGACAATAGTTTTCCATTTTCTCTCAAGATGGACGGAATGGTCCAATCACCATCCACCTGTACATCTTTGGCTACCTGAAAGAGTACATTTTCAATCTGCTTAAGTTGTGCTTCCTGGTCAGAACACTCCTTTAAGTCTGTTTTATCTGGGGTGCAAGGTGGTTTATAGGACATAGTTGAGTCCTGAACTAAGGCATTTTCAGGCTCTGTCCCAGTCAACACCATTAAAGATTCACATTGATCTTGCATATCCAAATCTTTCCATGCATGTAGTAACTCAGCAATTGATTCCCCATCACAGTGGCTCAAAGCAAAACCTAACAGCTGTTTTCTGGAAGAAATATCCATGTTCTCAAGGGCAGGACCTCTTGCCAGTGCTGCACATAAGTCCCAGACCGAACCATGCCCTTTTTTGGCCAAAACAAGACATAGATCAAAAGCCAGTTGGAGATCTCCAACCACTGCAGCTTCTCTTGCAATAGCTTCTTGTACAGCTGATATGTCGTCGTACGAGCTTAACCCAAGAAGTTTGGCTAGTTCAATAATCTCATCGACATTCAGATAAGCTCCACCTTGACTTGTAACAACCAACTTAACTATTTCCATCGGATCTTTAATTTGCCTGAATTGCATTGGCAACAAGGTGACACCAAGGTTGGGAAGTTTAACAGTTACAGCATCAATAATATCAGCCTCCACCCTCACATTTCTGCTAGTTGGAAGGATATTCAAGCATTCTTTAGCCTTCCAAATCTGCAGAATTCAGCAGCATAATACATTGTCATTTCAATTTACATTGGACTACTTTCGAAGAATATGTGCAACCAGTGAAAAGCATTAGCTCCCGGAACATACTCTGGACACACTTTAACTAAAGCAAGAATGCATCTTTATTTTTTATCACAACAACAATATGTTGGCCAGCTTGTGTGCACCTTGACTATATCACCGGGTACCTGCTACCTCCCACCAACACAGTTACCAGGTAACTCTGCACACCAAAGCTTAGTCAAATGGGAAAAATCATCTAGTGTTTTTGTCTCTGCTAGTCTGTTAGAATTTGAACCTTGTTCTCTAAGGTTAATATACACTACATTGACCACTAAGCCACACACTTGTTTTTTTTTTTTTTACAACCAGAACAGGGCATACTAAAAAGGAATAAGGTACTAAGTCAGATCCTTGCATGTTTATTGACTAGTTGAAGGTCTAGTCTGAACAAGCATGCTTAAAGTCAATACAGACAGTAGAGCAACCTTTCGAATGCTCTACAGGGGAGGGGAGTGCGAAATTTGAGGTTTGGCAGACCAAATACAACATCCTTCTCTCATGTAACAAGACAAAAACAAGCAAGCATGTCCTTCATTGTGATTAAGGAAAAAAAGGCTTCATTAAAGACAAAAAGGCAAAGGTATCCATCAAAGGTGCCATCAATCTCATTCAATCCAAACATCACTTCTAAGGATATAGTGCACCTCCATAACATTTTCAGATTCTAGCATAACCAAATCCCTAGAAGTTGATTCTAAATAATTCTTTGATATTGGTCAGGGAAACAAAATACTCTCCAAATACACCAAAAGCTACTGCCACATTTTTTAGCAAAATGAACAATGTTAGAAGCGATCCGTTTTTTTTCCGAAGTGGCAACATTAGAAGAGATTTATTTGTTTCACTAATTCTCTAGAACATGATACACACAATCAGCAGTAAGAGAAGTCTCAGATCAGGACTTGTTTCAATATCCTTTGGGAAGCTTTTGAGCAGGACAACTCATCAATGAGTAGCGACTTCTACGGTCTTTGCAACTTTAACATAAGATCACATAATCACACCTATGCTAGTATTAGATTAAATGAACTTACTTCAGAACTAGAAAGACTTGACGCTGAGAAGAAATATTCTCTGGCAGCTTGAATAACAAGGTTTTCTGCTTTATCATTTGCCAACGACACTGAACCCACACCTTTCAAATAATTCCTCGCAAGTGAAAACTTTCCTGCTTTCAGCAATCCCCTGCAGAACTCCATCAAGACATATTCAAGATCTATGAAGCAAAATGCTTTCTCTTGCAAAGACTGCAAGTCAAGCCACATGTTTGTCCAATCATTATCTGATCGTCCAGGCTGTCGGCGAACGAATTTGGATAAAATGAGACGAATTATCTGCTTTACACCCTTTTCATCAGAATATGCCTCCTGGAAAAAGCTGATAGGCTTTGGGACCTGAGAATTACAGGACAATAGTTGGAAACTATTATTACACGGGTTGTGACAAAAAGCAAAGAAGGATTCACTACCACAATCAGTAGTCAATACTACAAGCTACAACATAATCCATTTGTATAAAAATTACTAGTTTCTCACCACGTGCCTTGCATTTGCCGAATAATACAATATTCGAGTTTGTAAAGTAATACCAATATTGCAAAATTAATGCTTTGATTAGATAATTATACATGAAAAAATTAAGTACATGTGATAAGTGAGGATCGTCATCACTTGTTTGTCGATGTCAAGATGATTGATATTGAGGTCATGATAGATTTTTTGAGCTCATTACCCAATATGTAATGTTGCTACCCCTTGTAAATTCCTCACAACACCTTCTGGTTGCTGGATATTTAATACATACCTTTTAAAGATTAAAAAAAATGTACTGGAACTTCATAAATATGAAAATTTTATTGTGCACACAGCAGATCAGTCGTCACGTGGACCTCATCATTGACATTCTGTACAACAACGAGGAGGTTTATCATATGAAGCTTATCGGATATTAAGTAACTTTTACTTTTATGTTTGTCCACCTGCTGGTTTTTATATTCCATTGTTACCCTTCGCAAAAATCAGTGTTCATAACAGTGTTTTGTATGTCCTGCAGTGTTTAAACAGTATCTTTTCATTTTGACAAGTTTTCTTAAACAATTGGAAGACGAGATTTACAAGATGACTTGAGATTCAGCTATTTGGTTCGTAACTAAGGGAAAATTAATGTGAAGGGCTTCATTTGATATTGCAACTTCCACAGATTTGTCTGTAAAAGGCAAATTTAAAGTGTGTGTAAAAAAAATCATGCCTATGAAATAGTAGTTCGAAAAGAGAAGGCTGTTGCAGGTAACTAGAACAACATACTAATAAGTGCAATTAAATAAGCTTTTATAATTAAAAAGCAATATTTGGTGAGTGATTTTGGACAAATCAAGGTGAGCTTGTGTTTTACATAAACCAAATGATTCTTGAACTAACCTGATGTATAATCTCTCATATGTTTAACATTCGTCTATTGGACAAGCAGAAATTGAGGCTTAAGATTCTCGGCACGGAGTTTTAGAAAGACAAAAATACATTTGAAATTTGTCGTCTAAAATAAGACTTAGATAAAATGTGGCTATAAGTCATCTCATCGAGAACAAAATGAGAATTTCCATGGTACATTATTTTTAAATATAAAAAAGTGGCATTCTTTTAGGAGAAACTAAAAGGGAAAGGATTGGTACAGAGTGAACATTATTTTACAGAACTCTATACTACACCACTTGATATCCACGTGCAACACAGTTTCAAAAATATACACGTACAACGCATATACCAAGAAACTAGATGTATATATATAAAGAAGTAGTAAAGCCAGCGTCTTTATGGCACCACAATCTGTTGGGAAGAAAAAAAAACATCGGAATCGTTGACCATTGTGATTTAAAGTTTGGCAATAGCTGTGGAAGTTAAGACCAACTTAGCATATGCTTTAAACAATCCAAAGATGCACCCAGGCCTGGGTAATTATGGCTGCTAAACCATAAAAAGGATTGTAAGCAGCAATTTGTGGAAATGAGGGAGTACAGACAATCACCCCATATGAGAGTGAGAGAACACGTCTCCTATGAATGAATATGACAAAAGAGGTTCCAGGGAGTACTATTATGATCCAACAGATGCCTGATGACAATTTGGATCACGAAAACGCCAGATTGCGGAACTTAGCCTAGACGGAAATAGCAGTATCCTTTGGGGGCTAAGAGAAAGAAAATCTGGGTTATACATGATTACTACATACAAAGGTAAAACCTAACCTGGTAAAGCGCCAATATTCTTCCTGCTTCAATATGACCTTCTGTGAGTCTCAACCTTTCCTTGAGGCTTGCCGCTTCAGAATCTGTTAAACCACAATTTGGACAATTATTTCTTATCTTTTTCTGTAAGTAGTAACCTCTAAGGAAAAAGATTAGTGGTGACTTCAGTAAAAGTTAAATGAGAATATTCAATTACTCAGCTACTCATTTGATGTCAGTCACAAGCTGTTTTGACATTGAAAATACAAAGAAAGAGATATGTGAGACGAGAAACAAACTAGTATGGAACCAATACGACTATGACAATATTAAATTACCAGCTATGCCAAGCATTTAACAACAGTTTTTATCCGAACTGGAAATTATAAATAGGCAAATGGCAACTTCCAACCCTCCCTAAAAAGAGAGGGCGAAAAAGGAAAAGGAGAATAAGGGGAAAAATCAATTAAGTAATCAAACTTCAAAAATTCAATAAAAATGTTGAATCAAACACAAGTAAGAATCAACAAGTTTTTGGAATTCTATTCATTTCATGCAAGCCCGTGACATATTTTTACTTACATGACCAAAAAAAGAAAAGCATGGATGAGAGTACATGGAATATCCATCATTACATATTAATCAAAATTTAAATTACATGTATCAAAAACTGATTTCAAAGAAATATTAAGACTAAAATTTAATCAACTTTAGCTCCACACTAGCAGAGGAGAGAAGAGAGAGAAAGAAGAGAAGGTGGAAGATTAGCAAAACTGCCACAGGTTGCTAAGATAGTAAATCACAAGAAGACAAAGCAGAAATTTCTTTGTTCTCAAGGTTGGGGGAGGGGGGTTGGTAATGACAGGATTATAGCATTTTGTCAAAGGCTTACCACGTGGAAATGGAAGTTTAGACAAAATGGAGGTCATCGTACTCCACCTATCTGTACCAGAGCAAGCGTATATGCACTGAAGAGCACAATCTACAACCTCAGCCTCATTATGGAAAAAGTTATTATTCTGGACCTCTCTGCTACCCTCTTCAATTACAACTGAACACATCTCCAATTTATTCTCAGAGGCGATCTCCTTCAGCCATCTGACCAGAAATGACTCAGCTGAGTAATCTGTTTTCTCATCTCTGGAAGGCACAGTCAAAGAGTGAAACCTCTTTTTCATGAATGGAATTGCTTTACTATGTAGTCTTTTAATAACAGTATCTTCTCTGACCCCAATCAACATCAATTTAAATCTTTCATAATCAGGTAAGCTTTCCCATCTAGTAAGACTCATGGAGAAATTCATTTCTTCATTCTCTTCAGAATAGATTAGCTGGTGTAAGTAAGAAATCTCCTCTAGGAACGGCTGCAATTGAGAAATGCCTTTGCGACAAGCAAAGTCAATCAAGCACATGGAGTTATCGAGTTGCCCACTTAGGGTATCAATATCTCTGGCTCTTTTTTTGTACCAAGACGAGAGTTCACTTACTGAAGGCCATTGAGACCCCAAAAATTGTTTTACAATTGGCTCAGTTCTGATCTGAGTATAGCTCTCATGACTCTCAGGGACTCTGCTGATAATAAAAGTTACCATCTCATCACACTCAACCCAATCTTCTTCCCTCAAAGAAATACTTGGAGGAGGGGAACTCCCAGGAAGGAGCTGTCCATAAGTCTGCACCGGAACAGTCTCAGGGATGGCAGCTAAGACATCCAACAATGAGGAAGTTAAGGAGTAAGGATGACGCTTAAAGAGAAGGTTTAATGCCCCAATCTTGCCACTTTCTGCAAGTGCAATTGCAGCTTCTTTAATGGGCAAACTACAAAATTTCTTGTACTCCTGTAAAGAAAACCTGCAAAAGGCTAAGTCATTAAGTTTCAAGTTAGTAGAAACCATTTGAGTACTATTTTATTTAAAAGCATGATGATTTGTCCTAGTTTCAAAATCAGTAGGACCAATACAAAAGACAGGATAAGAAGCACACCTAATGAAATATAGGAAAAGAAACAAAATTAAACAAAAGAAAAAAAAACATACAATTTCACAGTTGGGTCATTTAGCGACAAGCCACTTTATGCCCCTAGAAGAAGTTTATGCTACAGTTTGAAAATGAAAAATTGTCATCACTCATCTCAACCACAAAATCAAGTTAAATGTGGAAGTCAAAGGCGACGTGGTAGTTTTGGAACCTCATCCCAATTTTGAAGTTTTCAGCTTTTGTCGACACTTTCAGAAAATCTAATTAGTTTAGAAGCTTCATAGACAATAATAAAGAACAGAATGTTTGCTTTGTAATAACAACAAGACTGCTTGTGAGCATCACAACATTCCAATCAGTCTTTCAATATAAACCTTATGAATCCAGAACAAAAAACATTCACAATAGAAGAAGAAAAAAGAACAGGGAGCAATAATATTATCACCTGCCCATGTTTATCCCAAGAAATGTCTCTATCCGGTCTCTGTATTGCAACAATTTAAGTCTTGCCACAAGAAAATCCCACACCTTACTATGATCATCAACCTCAGGCTCAGAAAATCTGTAACGGTCAGTTATGCGAAGTCCAAGATCAAGCAAAGCTCTAACTGCGTCTTCAGTTGGTCCAAATCGACCTACACATTCAGAGAGTACGAAAACTTGATCCTTGATATTTGAAAGTAGTGTATTTATCTCATTTACACCCTGGGAGGAGTGCAACCACTGTGCCTTTAGAGCTTCGTCTTTATCTAGCGCATGCTGATCGGCAAACATGAGAGCAGCCTGATACTCTTGTCTGGAGATAAATATATCATACATTTCAGAAATGGATCGTTCAGAAAATGAAACTAAGCTCCATCGGAAATTGGCCCAGTCAAACTTATTATTCATATCACCATAATCACACTCCATAAGATGAAAATTGCTTGCTCTAATTTCTTTAGTTGATTCATTGTTCTGAATGGATGGTTTTGTCTCCAGTAGAAAAAGCTTTCCCGACAACTGTGGCACTCTCTGTAAAAGGGGCAATGAATAGATAGTCTCATCCTTCTTACATAGCTTAGCACCGGTACATATATTAATCATAGTGATGTTGCCATTCCTTTCTGCAACAGCAAGTATACCATCAGACCACCAGGCAAAATCTATAACCCCATTCATGAGAATGTTCCCCTTATCTGACTCCTTATTTCCCTGATGTAATTCATTTCCCTCTCCATAAGAACATTTTGAGAGAGAACGCTGTTCCTCATCAAACTTAAAGGTATTCAAAGATCCTCCCATATCAAGAGTAGCGGCAAATCTTCCCTGTGGTGATATTGACACCTTAGGAGAAGTTATATGACCGACATAATCTTTCGGGATAGAAAAGATACCCTCAAACTGAGTAGAAACGACAACTTCCAGGGCTAAGTTTCCCCTTTTCCGGCAAAGGGAAAGACTGTATAATCCTAGAAAAGAAATAATGTCAATGATAAAGAAAAGTAATAGGTAGCTTGCATCAATTCGAAATGTCTGCTAAAACAAAATTAAGAACCAATTCATAAATATTTTCAGATATATTAAGAGACTTTGAGCTACCATTAGTAGTTAGCTGTAAACTGCCAGCACTGCTAACTATGGAAAATAATCTCATTTCTGGCTGGTAATCCAGGCAGATCATATCCTGTGGAAACTGCTTCAGCATCGTCCCACTGCTCGAGGCAAGGGGTGAGAAAACAGATGCACTTGGATCTTGACTGATCTCAATGTCATGAATCAACCCATCTGCTGTAATTATAGTGAAGGTACACCTGAAAAAGAGTTATCCACCCAAAATAGATGTACAAGCTAAGTAAATAAGATGAAAAATATGAGAGAGAAGAAACCTCCACAAATAATTGAACTTACAAGCAAGATTTCTTCAAATCAGCATCATCCTGCACCATCAGGCCAACTATTGGTGAAGAGCTTTTTATATGACCCTTGGAAATTCTGGTAATTTCCTCACCATTAGCTCTGATGAGATAGATTGTGTCACTATCGTCAGCAACACCAAGAACATCATGAGTTTCAGACCAAGCCCCACAATGGAATGAAGTAATGCTTTTGCCTAGATGTACAGAGGCAGTAAATAATAGATAAGTGTAGCAATAATAGATAATTTTGGTTCAACGACCAAATAGGATCAAAAGAACAGGAAAAACACTGACAAGCTGCAGGCAGGAAGGCAGCTTTCATACATTAAAAACAAAGAAGACCTTTGACATGTTAAAATCGTTGCCCTACTCTTGACGTATAAAGGAGGTTACTGCCACAACCGTTTGTTACTTCTATTTTAGGTTCCTGAAACTTACAGATAAATATTCCACAAGGTTTTTGGTAGTCATCATCCTTCTGCAGGATTGTTATCTGATTCCCAGATGCTACAGCCACAAGATCACCTCTTGGGGAAACAAACAAGGATGCATATCTCCTTACTTTTGTTGGATGCCCATGCTTTCTCCATCTCTCCTTGAGCTGGGCAATACCTTCATACATGAGAAAAATTGATAATTTTAACTAAAAGGTCTGAACAACAAGTGAAGTAAAACAAATACTCTCTACATATAAAGTTGCTTGACCTAATTTCTTTTTACATCGTTATTTTCTTCTAATTTCTTTGGTCCATTTCCTCAAAAGGAAAACTTCTTATCCTTCAAGAATTTTAAACTACCACTATCTATCTAATTGTAATTTAGATACTTTTATTATGAAGATCGTAACTTAGATACTATTGTTTCTCAACTAGATAATGAACCTCTTTTCACCCTATTATTTCAATCTATTCTTCTTTTTTGGATGAAGTAAGAAACTTTATATAATAAGAATCAAGAAGATGCAATAAGTACAAAAGCGGGAAGGAGAAGTCAGCTTGGTACAAAAAGTGCTGAGATAGATTTTGCCAACTATATAACCATAAAAGACATCTAGCTTTAAGAGTGTGGCGAGGAGTTGAAAACCAATCATAGCATCTGTGATTCCATTCCTCTCTGTCCAGACACACCAAAATATACAGGCAGGAATCATCTCCCTGACTTTCCTGATGGATTTGTCAACTTTCATTTGAGACCAGCATTCATAGGTTTCTCTGATACTATGTGGCATAGTCCAGCTGAGTCTAAAAATTCAATCTATTCTCTATCAAACTTTAATATAATAACCTATTCTTTCTTCTAGTGAATCTCTGCACTAGTAAACCACAGATAGTTTAACTTGAGGGACAAATTGCCTAAATTTCATGTGAATTCAAAACTGAAGAAATAATTGATTGTTTTTTATGCAAACTAATGTGAACCTTCAACACAATGCCTCCAAGCTAATGAGACTGAAACCAAAACAAAATGCAAAAGAAGAAAAAGAAGCTCATCAGTTAAGAACCTCAGAGATAATATGCACCATAAGCCTGCCTATGTATATGGAAATCACAATAATCAAATAAGATACTCTCGAGAATGCAATGCAGCCTTCTGATAATCTCAAACTGCTATGCAATACATCTATGTAGCGCTTGTTTGGACATTTACCTATATCCCTTTCGATGTTTAATGTTTCCAATATTTCATGTCATTCTTAAGTAGTGATGAATAGTGACTTCAATACATAGTTTAAAATAACAAACTTGTAGGGTAACACCATATCTTCTTTTCATGTTTCGATAAATAACCCAATGTATTATTTTTAAACTAATTCCGTTTCTGTAATCAAATTCCAAAAAGAAGAACGATTGGAACTTCCCTTCGTCTTCATGATCCATGGTGAGATTTCTATTTCGACCTAAAACAAAATCTAACTCACACCCAAAAGATAACTATATTCCGCTAAACAAATATTCAACTAACTAATGAATAAGCTCACATTCGTATAACAAAAAAAAAGAACTTGCAATAAAATCACATCAAAGAAAATGAAACTAAAGAAAGCAGTCCTTTCTCATCTATCAACATAAAAGTTTCTAAATTTACAACAACAACAACATACCCAGTGAAACCCACTAAGTGAGGTCTGGAGAGGGTAAATTTTAGGCAGGCCCCTCAGCTCAAGTGCCTCAAACCCAAGTAAAAGAAGAGGAAAACCATAAAGAAAGCAATGTAGAAAGCATAACAGTTAATAACAGCAACAAAATAATGTGGGATAAAAATTCAGTTTAAACAAAATTCAGTCAATTGAGTTGTAGTGACTTCACCAAATACCCAATTCAACAAAAATTGAATGTACCTGAGGAAGAAAGCAATCTTGAAAGATAACCGCTTCTGGCGTCTTCATTCAACTAAACCAAACACAAGAATGTAAGCAATTGAGAATGAATTAAATAGATTCATCAAAAGAAAGACAAAATTCAAATCAGTGTAAAACCTGTTGATGATATGGAGGATAATTGGAAATATATGGGCTAGAAGCATGATGTCGTGTCTCAAATAAGATTTCTCCGGCAGTTTCTTCCATCTATGAATTTGTGATCTTCGAGATCCTAAACCGTCATCAGCTTCAACTTCTTTGACTGTCGAATCTATCAGTCGGAAAATTTGTTTTGGGGTTTAATTGGTATGGGTTAAATTAGTGGGTTAGGGTCGGGTCAAAAGAGGGAGACGGATAATTTTAACTGAAATTGGGGAAATGGGGTCAATTTGGGGGAATGTATTAAATTTGGGGTATTTTGTGATGTTTGATAACGATAAGGATATATTTGAGTCAATTGTATAATTAAGGATGAAGTTAATCAATAAATGAAAGCAATGGTATATATTTGATCATTTCCCTAGTTTTTAATAGGGAAAATTACGCGAAAAATCAAATATATACTAGTTAATTAGCTAATATAGTTATAGTTTGAATTAATTACGGCTCGCAGCTTAATTTTAGCTTTAATTACGTCACTTGTCCTCTTTTATACATATACAAATACAAATACAAATTATACACACATATATACAACTAGTAAAATTACCCGCGCCTCGCGCGAGAATTTAATATCACGGAATTTATAAAGCAATACTTAAAACCTATCAGTCATTAAAACTAAAATACTATATTATCTTACATACAAGATTACGTAGTAACGAACATTAATAATGTAAAGAAAAATGAAAATTATAACATTTTATCATTTATCCTTAATAACATAAGCATAAATTAATGACTGTAAAAAATCATACCAGGATCTGTAACAATAGAAAGAAACAGAAAGGAAAATATCGAGTCCACTGAATGTACAATGTCCCCTTATGAAAATTATTTCCCTCTAGTACCCGATGTTTAAAGGAAGAGATTCTCTCAGGATAGAACAATTATATTCACCAGTGTATTGATACAAAAACAATTGTGTCAGAGAATCAATCAACAGGGACAAAGTACACGAATATTTAATTGTGCAGAAGAAGAAGTTCAGAATTTTCGTTGTTTAAAATGAGAGGAAATCCCTCTATTTATAGACAACAAAGGGTAGTGTGAACAAATGTTTATTGTGCCTTATCGAAAAGGTCACAATTATTTGGAAAAGTTGCAACCCTTCGGAAAGGTCACAACCTTTCATAAAAGTCACAACTTTTCATAAAAGTCACAACTTTTCATAGAAGTTGCAACTGTTCATAAAAGTCACAATTTTTCATGAAAATCACAATTTTACATAAAAGTCACAACTTTTCATGAAAGTGGAAGGCTAGTTTTGGAAATAAATAAATTAAAAGGGAATCCTTGTTTGTGGTGGCGCCACGTAGGCGGGCCTAGAGTTCTCTTTTATATTTATATATATATATATATATATATATATATATGATTATATGACATATATACAAATACAATTAGCCTCTCTCCATATATATATATACAAATACAATTAGCCTCTCTCCCCTCTCTCACCTTTCTCGCCCGCCTCTCACCTTTCTCGCCCGTCTCTCTCCTTTTTCTCCTAATCTCGCTCGCCTCTCTCCTCCCTCTCCTAATCTCTCTCGCCAAATATACAAATACATATGTATATCAGTTACATATATACAATTATCTGATAGATATACATATACAGTTTACCTCTCTCCACTCTCTACCCTCTCTCGCTCGCATTTCCCCTCCCTCTCCCAATCTCGCTCGCCTTTCTCCTCTCTCTCCCAATCTCGCTCGTCTCTCTCGTTCCTCTCCCAATCTCGCTTGCCAGATATACAAATACATACGTATATTAGTTACAAATATACAGTTCGCATATAGCCACTCAAAAATAGCTTAATTATCCTTGAATCATATTTAATGGTTCTAACACTTATCTTTATTTAAAATTTGTCAACTTATTGCTTATAGAATTATGTTAACAATTCATATAATAATTGCGTCACCGAAAGGATGTTTTTCAACGTTGAGTTGATAAAATCTTATTGGAACTAGTAACTGAAAAAATAATATTAAATACTAAGATTTTTCATCTAAATAGTGTAAGAAAAATATTTTTTGAATAAATATTTATATGAAGTTTGTTTATATTTTAGGCATCAAATTGAAATTTCGTCTTAAGCCCCCAATTAAGTTGAGCCGCCTCTGATATTTTGTATAGTAAATACACCCCTTAATGGAGCGATGGTAGACAAATTGAAAACTTAATGGATCTTTCAGTGTTTTATGGTGATATCAAAAATGTAAATGACTCTAATTTTAAGTAAAAAGTTAATAGTCTTCTTTATTTTTATAAATTTTGTGTCAAATTAAAACAAATGAAATAATGAAAAGAACAATAAGTATATTAAAGCGACAATTTTTTATGTAAATAAATTCAAAAAAATCTCCAAAACATTTAAAGTCAAATAGCATTTTAGATCAGTATAGTGAAAGTTAAAATTGAGTGTCAACAATCATATTTAAAGACAAATATTAAATTGGGGAACTTTCGCATATAGCCACTCAAAAATAGCTTAATTACGCTCAATAACTATAGTTTGCTAATTACGATTCGTAGCTACATGTTATAGGGAGGAGAGTGGCGAGCGAGATTGGGAGAGGGAGGAGAGAGGCGAGCGAGAGATGGCAGAGAGTGGAGAAAGACGAATTGTATATGTATATTTGTCAAATAATTGTATATATGTAACTAATATATACATATGTATTCGTATATCTGCGAGCGAGATAGGAAGAGGGAGGAGAGAGGCGAGCGAGATTGGAAGAGAGAGGAGAGAGGCGAGCTAGAGAGGGCAGAGAGTGGAGAGAGACGAACTGCATATGTATATCTCTCAGATAATTGTATATATATAACTGATATACATATGTATTTGTATATTTGGCGAGAGAGATTGGGAGAGGGAGGAGAGAGGCCAGCGAGATTGGGAGAGAGAGGAGATAGGCGAGCGAGAAAGGTGAAAGAGCGGAGAGAGGCTAATTGTATTTGTATATATGTCATATAATTGTATATATA
This sequence comes from Solanum etuberosum, assembly GCA_029582245.1. NCBI lineage: Eukaryota > Viridiplantae > Streptophyta > Magnoliopsida > Solanales > Solanaceae > Solanum > Solanum etuberosum. The sequence goes on along the minus strand of JAJONR010003081.1, from coordinate 9,878 downwards.
TGTATAATTTGTATTTGTATATGTATAAAAGATGACAAGTGACATAATTAAAGCTAAAATTAAGCTGCGAGCTGTAATTAATTCAAACTATAATTATATTAGCTAATTAACTAGTATATGTTTGTTTTTTCGCGTAATTTTCCCAAATTGATATATATTATATTTTTATAATATTATCTACTGATATTTGTGCACTTAATTAAGAAAAAAATAGATAAAATACTTTGGCCGTTCGACCAGTGAAGTTCACAATTCCTTTTCACTTCTCTGGAAAATCCATCTTCTTTCTTGATGATTCCATCGACACCACCAAGCCAAATCTTCAATCTCAATATAAAAATCAATTTTTTTTTTCATTTCTTTGTAGTATTCTGCAAATGGGTGTTACTATAATTCAAGTTCAAGAACTAAAAGGTCAGGCCTTTCCACTGGGTTTGATTGGTTATGGAAGAAGCACCATTGGTTATTTTTTATTTTTTTTCATTCGGTGTCGGAAGCTCACATTGAAATTCTACCTAAATTTGAATCGCACATTACATGGCTCATTGGGGGTGAGGCTCCCAACAGATTTTTCTTGATATCCAGGGCTCGAATCCGAGACCTCTAATTAAGGATGAAACAATAGTCTCACTACTGTACCACAACCCTTTTTAGTTATCGTAGAAGAGGTTAAATGTTGTTGACAATGTTCATAGTTTAGCTTTGGAGTTTAGGTCCTTTTCAGAACCAATTGGTACAGTGGAAAGATTATTACACTATATATGCAATTAAAATTTAAAGAGCATTGGTTTAGAGGAATATTTGAGTTGAGGTCCACCGAAATTCATCATTGAAAAATTTTAAAATTTAACTTGCCGCAAACTTGAATTATTTCAAGGAATAATATATCAAAAGAATTAAAATATTGAAGGGATCTGATATCTAAAATTTTAAACTATTTAGAGGAGATTTGAGCTGATCGAAATTGAAAAAAGAATTAAGTCCCACTCCATCCGGGGTAACTCATACAGACTTTGAAATTTGACAGGCCAGGCCGGGCTAGCCCATTTTTAGTGTGGGCCAGAAAATGGTCGGCCCAACCCACAAGTACGTGGGCTACGGGCTTTGCTGAGCCAGCCCTCTTTTCTTAAAAGTATATTTTTTATAATTTTTTAAATTAAATTATAATTTTAAAATATTATCATAAATATCTACAAGATAATATTAAATGGTGTTGGTGTTACTACTTGTTAATCAAATACACAAATAAAATTATTTTTATAATATTATTAAGTTTGATTTCAAGTAAAAACATAAATAACTAAATAGAAATATTAACCTAATTGTTTTCCAATGATCATAATAAAATACAAAAATTATGACAATATTCCATGGGCCATGGCCTATGCAATGATTCCCTAGAAATTTTAGAGAATTTTTATTTTATGTAGTACATATTTTATAAACATAATTTGTATTTAAATTGTAATATTTCAAACTTTCAACAGATTTTGAGTTTAGACTCTTGTTATTTTTAATACTTTATTTTATTTTTATTTTTAATTAATTTTTATTTGGCCCACGGGCCGGCCCTATCCATATTTCTCAAGCCCCACAAATCGACAGACTTATTCAGGCCAGGCTAAAAGCCATTATCTTAAATGAGCTTCAAAAATCGTAGCCCAGCCCTATAAAATTACGGGTTAAGCCAGACCGACCCAACAGACCTAGCCCATATTGACGGCTCTATATATATATATATTTGTGGCAGGTGATAACATAGGCAGGAATAATATAGTAAGGAGAATTGATCTCTCAGAATAAGTAACTCAACATCTAATTAAGTGTAGAGTGTAGAAATTGATGTTATCAAATAATATTATATTAATTTTAAAAAATATATACATAAAATATCTAATTTACCATTAAGAAAATTAGAATTCACATATCATATTTTTAACCTATAAATTCACTCCTGAGGGTGACCAATCAGAAAGTTAGGGCTTCGTGATGCAGGGCAAAAGTGGACAGAAAAAGGTTAAGTTTAAGTATATTACTTTCTCTATTTTAATTTAATTGTCTTATTTTTTCTTTTTCTTTTTTTCTTAAAAACACATCTTTCTAATTTAACAACTCTTTAATTATTCCACATGACATGACGTATATAAAATCGCATGAATATTTTTTATAAGACTACAAAATTAAAAAAATTCTCTACTAGACACCTCACCTTGACATGAACAGTGATCTGGCGGCTAATCAAATCACATAGACTACCTTTAATTAATTAGCCCTAATTAGTGACCAGCTGTATGCATATGATTCGTTTGACAGCCAAGTAATTGAGAAGCAGGTTGGATGGATTCTTTTTAGATTATGTTATTATGGAGTCTTGTTATTATATATTATTTATAGGGGTACGGTAGATCTTCTTTTTTTTGCTTACGACTAAAAAAAGCATATGGTGTATATGTAAAGATATTATAATGAATTGATTTTTTATGCACTTAAAAGTTGAATTTGAAAACTTAATACAGGTAATATTTTCTAGTAAGCTAATATATGCATATATTTGACAAGAAAATTGGCATTAGATCTTTGTCAATATGGGGCCTCAGCAACCAGTGATGCACTCCCGCATGTTAGTACTATAGATAATCTGTCATATTCATATACTCCCACCGTTTAAAAAAGAATGGTTTAGTTTGACTTGGAACGGAGTTTAAGAAAAGAAAGAAGACTTTTTAATCTTGTGGTTCTAAATTAAAGTTATATCAAATGTACCAAAATGTCCTTTAATCTTGTGGCCTTAAACATGTCACGTGGAAAGTTGAAGTTAAAGTGTTGCCAAAAAGAGAAAATGGTCATTCTTTTTGAAACAGACGAAAAATGAAATTGTGTCATTCTTTTTTAAACGGATGAAGTAGTAAATCAAATTACTATGATAGTTATTTTTATGATTATGATGTAAATATTATTGAAATCCATTTCAAATAAATTGTCATACCGTGATAAAAGATCACACAATAAAGAATCTACGAAACTTTGAGTTTAATTAGTTTAGGATCCAATTTGAAGTCCTATTTATCGGTATTGACATGACATGAGACCACTATCAAATCATCTTGCAATTTGCATAAGTATAATATAGTGTACTATATATATAGTTTAACTTTGTGTGAATTAAATTATATTATCATACAGAAAAGGAAACGAGACATAAATAAACCAGTGAAGATTCTGTTTGTTTCCCTCATATTTGGTGCTTTAGATTTCCACTAGATATTCCCTTTTTATGTATATATTATATTTATATTATTATAAATAATAAAGTGGATCATTAGAATAGTGTTAGCAGCCTGTACACAGAAATAAAAGCACTATATATATAATATATATGGATAATTAGATCATAGTATAAAGTTATGATGCTTGCAAGTTTAGGTAAATGTTTCCTAAACCTTAAAAAATTTCTCCACTGACAATGTTACTGTACAAAGTTTGACCACATCTAATCAAATTAATATAGGAGGCACACAGACAATGTATCACGTGTCATATTATAAATAATAAAACGCATTATTAGTGACCATTAACGGATGTGATGCAGTGAATGAGACTGATTTTTCCTGAATTAGAGGTCTCATGTTTGAGTCTTAGGTATAAAAAGATTCTTGCAGGGAGCTGCATGCAACGCGAATTTGGAGTATCGGATATTAGGGCGGTAAATTAAAAAAAAGAAGATATTATTAGTGATTAGTGGACTCCTAGATCTTGACCAAGATAATATATATTGTTCCCTAGCTAGCTATAGATCTAATATATATATATGGTATAATTAATAACAATAATAATGTCCTTTCTTATCTTTTAACACCATTTTTTTTGCAAAGAAGTAGTAATAATAATGTCCTTTGGTATGTTTTAACAGCTTATTACTAATTTGTTTGCAGGAACCCGTGAACCATATATATATATATATATATAAATATTCTACAGTAGCGCCAGATTCCTTTGCATGCATATAAAGAGAGGCATCGCAGCGATGACATGATTCATTATCCAGAGAAACAAATTAATTGATGGAGAAGCAGACATGGCGTGATATTGGTTCGGCTCACTAATTTCTGATTCATGAAACAGATTAGAGATGAGCCGAACCAATATCACTCTTGTATTCTTCTTCATACGTACGTACGATCCTTGTACTCTTTTTATTTTTATTTTTTTACGCTTAATTGGAAACACAAGTCATATAAATTTCTTTCTTTCTTGTTAATTATTTAATTTGTATTAGTACTATTGCTCTAACTATTAACAGGTTTACTAGAGATCATCCAGCAAATGGTCGTACTGACGTTTGAACTAATGGCAGTGGTGATGCTCCTAGACACTGAATCCTTCATATGAGTCTTATTTGATAAGTATTAGCGGATTTGAAGTTTTGGAGTTTCACTCGCAAACCTTGTTAAGTTTTGGGGTTGTGCCGTAGATGATTGCGATGGTAAAAATGATTGATGAGAGTACCTTACCGTAGTAAAAAGTGATAATGGTATTGGTGGAAGTTTGCAGCTGTAGGAGATGTGATTGGTGATAGTGGTTGAGATAGTGATGGTCATGGTTGATAGAGATCGTAGTCGTGGTCGTGGTGGTAGTCATGGTGGTAGTTAGCATTTGAGTTAATAATTTGTGGTGATGGATGTGGTTGATAGTCATCACTAATTGTAGTGATTTTTTTTTGACAACCATCATCACTAATTGTAGTGATTGACGATAGTAATTAGTGGTGGAGCCACGTATATTTGGGGTGTCGATCAACACCTCTTTATCATAACATTACACTATGTAGCCAGATAAAATCACTATTTTAAATGACGATACAATCTTGGTTAATCAATAAGTTCAATTCAACCCAATAATTTTAACAATGAATCAAAACTAGCAAAATTTCAACCATCATAAATCATAATTTTAAATGTGCAATGATTTTCTTAGCAAGAATCCATTAAATTAAATCTTTTTTTCTAACTAACTTTGATTAAGGTTCTTTAACTTTCAACATGTACACCAAAAGAAAAAATAAACTTTCAACATGTAACTATTTTCCTGCTGTCCTTAAAATTAGGTAACACTTCAATTCTCTGAATATTTTTTTTAGAAATATTATTTCCTATTCGGCTACCTTCAAATCAAATACAGATCTTATTATGTCATTTTGATTTCAATTTGTATTAATTATAGTTTGAACCTATGCATATACTATAAAAATAATAATAGGTGTATATGTAGCGGAGGAAGTTCTTCCTTATCTTGATGATATTTGAGTAAAGACAATTATTCATGATATAAATAAAAAGACCTAAATGACAAAATCCTTGATACCGAATTATATGTCAAAGGTACCGATGTATATATATGAATTGTAGTTTGATAGTTGAGACCTTCTTTTATTTTTAACTAGAAGTCTCGGGTTTGACTGAGCTTCTAAAAATAAAAAAAATTCTTGTCGCCCTCCTAAGATCAAAATGAATCTTACAATGCATGAATTCAAATTTAATCACTTCTCAATATGAGTACTGAATATCGAGTTAGAAGATTTGCTAAGGAGAATTTCTAATATATCTATTGGCTATTAGAATGTAAAGGGCTGAAAGATACCTTGCATTACATGACAAGGAAAATAAGAAATTGCAGGAAAGTAAAGTATTTTATTACTCCATGTTGCGCTCACACATTATTGTATTGTAATCATATCATTATGCGTTTCAAACTTTGAGTTATTTGGTCAAGTTATCAAAATATATTTTTTGAGAAGTATTTTTTTAAAATAAAAAATAACTTTTAAAAATATTTATGACGAAAAATAGTTTATATTTGGCCAATTCGTATGAGAAATAATTTTTTCAGTCTTTAATAAACAGATTGTATTTGACAATTTTTTTAAAAAAGAAATTCTTTTTTTAGTGTCAAATTGAAAAACAAAAAGAAAACAATTAAGTAGCATCAAGATATGCGTTTCTCTATACTGTTTTAAAGGAGAGTAACTATAAGAGCCTTAAAATTAATATGAAATCATTTTAACTCATATTTCTTCTAAAAATTGCTTTGTTATTCTAAAAAAAACAAAGAGGAGAGATAAAGGACAGAGACAATAGAGAAAAGAGAAATATAACTTGTATTTAATTGAAAGATGTAACATATTAAATTTTAATTTTGCTCCGAGATATAACATGTTACATGGTTACTCTATTTTTTAAGTTATCATAGTAAATTTGCTATGAAAAATTACATGTTATATACGTTATTTAATTGTAGGCAAATAGATTGATATACTCCAATGAAGTATTTGACCATTTGCTAAAAATGATAACTAATTACTATTATACTTTTTAAATTTCGCTAATTGTGTAAAAAAATCATACATCTCCTGTGGAGCTAATCATTTTAATATTTTTTTTAAAAATAAAAAATTACCTTTAAACGGTTCCTTAGTCTATCATTATTCATTTCCAAATTTTCCCTTAATATCGGAGATTTGCCGTTCACATAATCTAATGAATAGTGACAAGAAACAACTTTTTTTTGACCGCAAGAAGCAGAATAGTACAATTAAATAATTTCCAAAATGCTTGATGTTGACCAAAACATTAGTATTATTGGAGTCATTTGGTAGAAAGATAAGGAATAATAATTCTAAAATAAAATATACGATTATTTTTATTTATTGTTTGATTTGAGGTAATTGTTAGTCTTAAAATTATTTATTTTATTATTTATGTTATAATAATAAAATAAGTTATTATATATATAGTGAGATAACTAATCTCGCCCCTCTACTTTGCTATGTTCTCCATTGGTTAAAGAAATAGTAGTAATACTAACAAAAATATATATCGTACTATATATTATACGCAGTAAGGTCATCATTTTCCTAAAGTGCTACTCTTTAATGTTTAGTACACTTTTCCTGATAATGACTTAATTTCTTTTTCTTATATCTTTTTCTTTCCTCAACACTTTGAATTCGTCAAACTTCATAGCCATCCTAGTTTTTTTTTTTTTTTTTAAAAGTACTTTCTTTTGTTGATGATTTCATTTAATTAATAATTAATGTTAACAATAGTAGTATATTTTTTTCTTTCGAATAGTTATTTACAAGCACTCTGTCTAATTGATCATACAATTTGTTACAGCCCAAAATCATTGAACTAGATAGCCTGTTCATCAAAGTTGAGACATTGACTAACAATTCCCATCGTAATCTTTCTTTGTTTGAATACAAGCATAAACAACAAAAGCAAATGGATATATGATCATACTTGCAAGTTGCATGAAATATATATAAACAATTAGTACATAAAGAAGAGGATAGACGGAATAAATTGTGAAGTGTGAGAGCAACTCATCAATAATATTAATAAACTTCGATTTCAATGAATTAGTATCTTTAATTTCGTAGCCTAAAAGAAAAATCATCATTGAATCACTATCACCAGCAATTCCACAAAACTTCTACTTGTTACCGAAATATGCAAAATTTATGTGGGCGAATTTCTCATAAAAAACCGTATGTAAAATCGTCGCCTTTCTTATGAAACAAAATCCTTTATATAGCCACATGTTTTAGGGTTTAGAATATTTTTCAAATCGATTAGGTATTTTTTACCGTGAAAAATCACATTTCATTTGATTTCTATTTCTTTGGGCACATCAGAGACGATAAATTTTAATTGACGAGACTTTCTATTATAGAATTAATTCGAAATATCTATTAAACCTATCATTATAAACGTATAATTACCTTGTGTAGCTATTGAAAAATAAGAAGAAACATGTTTTGGCCGAATTTATTAGCACCGCTCGATTTGTAAAACATAACCCTTTTAGAGGTATTTCCAGACAAAAGTTTTCCTTCCATTTACCAATACAGGAGAAATGACTTTTCATTTTGAAAAAATTACAAAAATATTATGTTTAAGACTATAAATTACATAATATTAACATATTCATTTTTGTTCAACATTAAGTTTTTAATTACAAATATGACAATTATTAAATACTACACGTTTCTACATATTTTTCCTAGCTATTTTCTTTAGTTAGTGTGTGGGACCCATAATTTATTGTGTTTACTTTTTAGATTTTCAATTATAATTCTTTTTAGATTTTCAATTATAATTATCATTGAATACCATTCTATATTAAAGATATTTTCTCTCTCTCTTATTCCTTTTCAAGAAAGGAAAATCATTAATTTAGTTTTATCAATTTCATTGTTAGTTTCTAGGAGTTAAAAGTTATTCATTCATATTTTCTGGGTAATGAGTTTGATTTGTTTTCTTTCTTAATTATTTTTTTCAAAATCATCTCTAATCAGAGAAGAAAGAAAATCGCGTGTCTCCTATGGATTATATTTATTAAAAGTTTTTATCTTTTCTCACTAAAAATTTTGGTTCATCTTCAATTCTTTTTTCTTTCAACGTTATCTATAATTTGAGATAAAATAATATGTTTTCTTTGACTTGTACGATTATAAATAGAATATTAACAACGTTGACGTGTGTTTGAGATCAAATTTCAAGTTGAATGCATTTACTTTATCTTCGGTGAGTGAATATGAAAGAAATTTTTTTATCAGCGGTAATGAAAAGTCTATTCGTGTTACCCATAATTATTTTAAAAGGAAGGATAAGGAGAAAATTTTATGTTTATACAATTGGATAAATTTGATGATTTTTTATCTGTGTGCTCCATTGTACTTAATTTTTAGTCCTCCTTAAAATTCTGTAAATTAATATTTCTTAAAATGTGGTGTTCTTCATTTTAATGTTGGAACTTTTAATAATACACAAATTTTAGTTGCTATTTTTTGGGTTAGTGAGCTAATATTGTGGCATTCATAATTTACTATATTTACTTTTGGGATTCATAATTGAATATGATTCCTTACTTAAAGATATTTTTTTTAGGATGTACTTTCTCTCTCTCTCTTTGTTGGTTGATTTTTTGAATATTAGTGTTAATTTTTTGAGAGAGAATTTATTGTCTAATTAAACACATTCCTTATTTGATACAATTACTCTTGCAGTTTTTTTCTCTCTCACTCTCTCCAATTCGGTTTCAATTATTTTGTAAAATAAGTACCAATTTATATTTCATTATATGAAATATCAATGTAGCAACCTAATTTGTATATCGATAATATAATATTTTTAGTTAATATTGTAAAAAAGAAAAGAAAAAAAAGTTATATTATTGTGTTAATTGATATACAATCTGGTTTCATTAAAAAAAAATTATTTGTAAAGACAATTTTATTAGTATATAATTTGATTCTCCATAATGGTGTGCATTATTATATAACATTGACGTTCACTATATATTATACTATTATAATGATGGACTATATATTTAAAATGATTTAGAATACGTTGTAAAATTGATAATTTATATACGTCCCAACTTTAGAATAACTTACACTATAATTAAATTAATTGTGTACCAATATTTTTCTTAGCACGACACATTTGATTGTTAACTCAAATATTGTTATTTCGACTCTTAGTTGGGAAGTAATAGATCATAATTGATAGTTGCATCATATATCACTCCCGCAACCTTGAAATTCACATATATTCCTGCGCACAATTTCATAAATAGTTAGAAGCATTCAAATGTATATCAATATGTAAAATCATAATATAATCAATTATTTACAAAAAAAATTTCAAAATTACAATTTAATTAAGGTGTACATTGCGGTGACAATTTGGTGTACATTTCAATTTGACATATAATGGATGACATACACCGCTATTTACACCACAAACTAATCAAGAATTACCAATTATTTGTATAATAAATTTGATTAAACAAGTTTTTAATTTTTTTTTATATAT